>PVJD01001292.1:0-280783 GCA_004026545.1 Mormoops blainvillei
TTCATATAATAATGGCTTGGTAATGATCAACTCCTTTAGCTTTACTTTACTGGGAAGCATTTTATCTGCCCTTCAGTTCTAATTATAGAAAGCTTGTCTGGATGGAGCACTCTAGGTTGCAGGTCTTTGCTTTTCATCACTGAATACTTCTTGCCAGTCCTTTCTAGCCTGCAAAGTTTCTCTGAGAAATTAGCTGCCAGTCTTATGAGTACTCCCCTGTAGGTAACTCTTCTGCTTTTCCCTTGCTGCTTTTAAGATTCTCTCTTTATCTTTAAACATTGGCATTTTATTTTATTTTATTGAAAGATTTTATTTACTTATTTTTAGAGAAGAGGGGAAGGGAGGGAGAAAGAGGGGGAGAGGAGCATCAATGTGTGGTTGCCTCTCATGTGCCCCCTTTGGGGACCTGGCCCACAACCCAGGCCTGTACCCTGACTGCAAATCAAACCTGCAACCCTTTGGTTCACAGGCTGGCACTCAATTCACTGAGCCACACGAGCCAGGACTAACTTTTGGCATTTTAATATGATGTGCCTTGGTGTGGTCCTCTTGGGTCCAATTGTTTGGGACTTTCTGTGCTTCCTGGACTTGCATGTCTATTTCCTTCACCAAATTAGGGAAGTTTTCTTTCATTAGTTTTTCAAATAAGTTTTCAATTTCTTGTTATTCCTTTTCTCCTTCTGGAATCCGTATGATTCAGATGTTGGTACATTTGGAGATGTCCCAGAGGTGGCTGCTTCTATCCTTGTTTTTTTTTTTTAATTCTCTTTTCTTCTTGCTGTTCTGATTGAATGTTTTTTATTTCCTACATGCCAAATCGTTGATTTGATACTCAGTTTCATCCCCTCCCCTGTTGGTTCCTTGTAGATTTTTCTTTATTTCACTTAATGTAAACTTCATTTCTGCCTAGGTCTTTTTTAAGCAGTTGCTGTACTCAGTGAGTTCTTTGAGCATCCTGATAACCAGAGTTTTGAACTCTACATCTGACAGGTTGGTTATCTCTGTTTCATTTAATTCTTTTTCTGGAGTTCTGTTCTTTCAGCTGGGCCATATTTGTCTCCTCAGTTTGACAACCTCCCTGTGTTTGTTTCTGTATATAAGGTAGAGGTACTTTGACTCCCTGTCTTAGTAGTATGGCCTACTGTGGAAGAGCGGACCTGTAAATTGTGTGGGGTGGAGCCTTAGGTGATCACCAGGGCAAAGCAACTTGTTCTACCACTTTGTCACTCTGTGTCAGGGGAGGGCTTGGAGAGGGGACAGTGCTGATACCTGGCTTCTGGAGGTCTGTGCAGGAGGAATCTGTCTCGTAGCACTTGCCCTGTTTCCAGCCCATATGCCACTTGTGTCTTTCCAGCTGTTGCCCTGGTGCTGAACCCCAGAGGGAATGGGTCTGTATAAGTCCTAAGTCTGTACGGAGCCTTTAAAAGGAGTCTTGGAATGTCTGGCAGTTTCTTCTGCTGCCTCAATCCCCACCAAATGGATGGTTTTTACAGAGTCAAGTTATGGGGATTTATCTTCCTGGCACTGGAACCCTAGGCTGGTGGGTGGTCTGGTTTGAGGCTGGGATCCCTTGCTCCCAAGGTATCCCTCCTGATTTTTATCCACCACATGTGAAGGTGGGACTGCCCATTCTGCCACCTCTCCGTGTCATTCCCGTGGCTCCACGTCTGTCCGCCCCTCCTACCCGTCTGGATGAATGTGGCTTCTTTAAATCCTTGGCTATTGGACATCCATACTGCTCAATTTTGTCAGTTCTGGGTGATATTTGTTTTGTAGTTTAGGTATAATTTTTTCCATAGTTTTGCAAGGAGGCGAAGCATGCTTATCTACGCCTCCATCTTGTCTGGAAGTCCAAGTGAGATTTTATTACAGTGCTTTATTTTCTTCTGAGACACTTTTCTATAAAAGAAGGTGTAATAAAAATTGTTTAAAAATTAATCCCTAAGGGGGAGACCCAAAAAATATTACTAAATTTTAATAAAATATAGAGGTAACTATAACTTCATAGGCTGCAAGATACCATTGATATGCTTATTTAAAAAAAATCACTTTTGTACTGGCCAGCGTGGCTCAGTTGTTTGGGCATTGTCCGACAGAGTGAAAGGTCACTGGTTTGATTCCCAGTCAGGGCACATACCTGGGTTGCAGGCCTGGTCCCTGCTTGGGGTCATGAAAGAGGTAACCCAACACTATTTCTCTCTCATGTTGATGTTTCTGTCCCTCTGTTTCACTTTCCCTTCCCACCTCTCTGTAAAAATAAATAAAATTTTATTAAAAATCACTTTTATTTCCATATATTTATATCTTACATTGAAGTATTAGCATAGTGAATTTTTAAAAATATATCACTTGTGCAATATATTCTAAGGCATTATTATGGCAGGAATTGTTCTAGAATTATTCTCTAATGGATAGTTTTAGGATTTAAAGTAAAGAATGTTCATTACATATTCAATTTAGAAAATTTGGAAAAAGCAGAAATCTATAAAGATAATGTCATAGTTCTACCTCAGAGAACCAGCCATTTGTTAATATGTGTATGCATTCTTTTTCTGCACATAAGTTTTATTTTTATCCCTTTTGTAGCCTTTAAAAAAATATTTATTTATTTTTAGAGAGAGAGGACGGGAGGGAGAAAGAGAGGGAGAGATAGATCAATGTGCGGTTACCTTTAGCGTGCCCTCTGCTGGGGACATGGCCCACAACCCAGGCATGTGCCCCGACTGGGAATCAAACCAGCAACGCTTTGGTTTGCAGTCTGGCACTCAATCCACTGAACCACACCAGCCAGGGCTGGTTTTTTTTTTTCTTCAGGTTTTTAGCCTACATATTTTTTTCTTGTTATGCAGACTTTTTCTTCTGAAGCTTTGCTTTGAAGAGCTGCCTAAAATTTCTGCTGATTGGATGCCCAGTAGTCAACTCATTTTTCCATTTTTGATGATTTTCTTTGTGATTATTTCTGAATTAAAAAATGACTTTTACAATGTATTATAAGGAGGGAAATATGAACCAGGAGTCAAACTTAAATGTATTATACATCCCAGTCAATTCAGAAAGTGATAGATTTGCCTATTAAAAGAAAGAATAGGAAATTTTTGTTTAGTGCCCTAACCTGAAAAGCTATTATGCTTGTTCATTCTAAATATTCATAGTATAGTCTTGACCTGTTCTTCAAATAGTAAGCATTCTAAAAGAAGAGGAATCACCCTGACAGATGCGGCTCAGTTGGTTGGGCATTGGTTTCACAAAGCCAAAGGTCTCTGGTTCAGTCCCTGGTCGGGGCATATACTAAAGGCAACAGATTAATGTTTCTTTCTCACATCGATGTTTCTCTCCCTCTCTTTTCCCCTCCTTCCCCCTCTCTAAAATAAATAAATAAAATTAAAAGAAAGGGAATCAGAGTTTAGTAATTTCCCTTTTCATTGCTCCCCCATAATTTCAATATTCATTAAGAAATCTCAGAATTTTATTTGTAAATACTGATTGTATTTACGGGGAGGAAGGGTGTCAGTTTTTCTGATTAGAAGTTTTTTTCTTGGAGTAGTCAATAAAAGAAGTCTAGTTTTTGACAACCTCAGAATCAGGTTATTCATTAACATAAGAACAGTTTTCTATCTAAGAACTGTAGTTTTCAAGTGGTTTTCTGTAGTCTCTTGAATTTGCAATATATTTCATATAGACCAACAGCTTTCTTTTGCCTGTTTTGGGTATAAACTCCTGTTTATTGTTTCAGTTTTATAGAACATATCATACCCATGACACACTTTTGAGGTTTAATTTTGAATTAGGTGCAGTATTTGAATGCATTTTAAAGTGTATCATTTAGTAACACACCCTGGTAAAAGAAAGACTATGAGCTTTAAGTCAGATATTCTTAGATTTGGGATTTTGGCTATGTTCATTTGTTTTCTTTTAAGCCAGAAAATTTTCAGTTAATCTTCCAACACAAGCTATTTACTTTTCAAATATGGGTTTACATTTTCATTAGGAGACAGAGATTTTCCTATATAAGAAAGATGAATCTTTTGCAAATGAATACCTAAATGTGGAGTTTTAAAAATCTTGTCAGGAGTGGTTATTAAATCTATTTTGGAATTTTCTGTAGCTTGGGATTAGCAAAAAGTACGGGGTGGTCAGTTCACTTTAACAAAAACAAAACAAAATGACAGCTATCTGAAAACAAACAAAAAACTAGTTAGTGTTGTTAAAACTTATCAACTGAATTTTGTTTATTTTAGTTTCTGTAAAAAAGTATTTTTTGGTTTAAAACTGAACACCAAGCATAGTTGTATAATTTTATTTCCTTCTTTATCCCAGCTTTTCCCCCAACACTGCCATTTATATCCATAGAGTTATAATTTGATATACCGATATATTGGGACTATGAACTAAAGTCTTTGTAAGTGGAGATGAGTGTTTTCCAAGTATGCAAGTAAGTTCCCTTTTCAGGGTCACTCTCTCTCTCTCTTTAAACCTTAAAGATTACTAATCACTATTCTGTGTTTTAATAAGAATTGGTAAAAATTGATTAAATTTTACATTTAAGTCTTAAGTTTAGGAATGAAGTTTTCTTCTCTCAAAAGTTTTCTGTGAGGAATTGTGTCCTTGTGCCCTATTCTTTAAGTTGATCCATTATTATTATTACTTTAGGGGAAGCATTCTTTTGACAGTTGTCTTACTATTTATTTCTTGGCTTATTGATGTATTGGGCTAGCACCATCTTCTCAGTTTGTTACATTACAATTTAATATTAAAGTCTAAGGGATATTTTATACTTAAGAAAATGCTTTCTGTTTTATGAGAATTTTTTTATTTTCCTAAAATTAGTTTGGTTAAAAGGTATTTTTTTAAAACATTCTCATCTTAAGATATGCATATTGATTTTAGAGAGAGAGAGGGAGAGAGGGAGAGAAACATCGATCGGTTACCTCTCGCCCTGACCTGGGACTGAACCCACAACCCAGGCATGTGCCCTGACTGGGAATGGAACCTGCAACCTTTCGGTTTACGAGACTGCTCTCCAACCAACTGAGCCACACCATCCAGGGATGAAATGTGTTTTGATGGCCATAAAAACATAACTACATGCTAGAATTCGACTTTGTTATTATTGTAAACATTGGCTGTACACATTCAGTTTTCTCTTACATTTTAAAATATTCATCCATTCATTTGTGCATTCCTGCCTTTGTTGTACCTAGCACAATGGCAGGAGGGACAGTATGATAACGTTTTTCTAGAGTGATGTAAACAGGAACTTTATAGCAGAAGTAAATACTTAAACAGAATATTGAGTGGTATGTAGGAATGTGCATACAGAGAAGGGCAAGAAAGAACAGTCCAGGATGAAGTAAAAGAATGAATAAATCCACAGAAGCTAGGAAATAGTCTGAAATATAAGGGAAATTTATAACATTTGGTCACAGCTGGAGTACAGGGTATAAGGCAGAAGTGTGAATCAGAGACAATGCTCTAAGGAATCCACATTTTCTCGTAAGGTCTATGTAGAAAGCCGTTGAAGCCTTTTAAGCAGAAGACCAGTTGAGTGGCAGTGTAGAGCAAGAGTCAGCAAACTGTGGGCCGTGGCTGCTTTTTGTATGTCCTGTTATTTAAGGATGGTTTTTACATTTTTAAGTGGTTGGAAGAAAATCAAAAGCAGGATAATGCATGGTACCTGAAAGATATATGAAAATAAAGTTTTAGTGTCTGTAAACAGTTTTATTGGAACCAAAACCATACTCATCTGTTTACTTCTTGCCTGTGGCTACTTTTTCACTGCAATGGTATAGTTGAGTAGTTGTTAGGAGGAACATAGGACTTACAGAGCCAACACTCCCTCTAAATATGCCAGTTAAAATACCGACATAATCAGAATGGATAGAAAAGCAAGAACCAACTATATGCTGTCTGTACACATTAAATATGAATATACAGATAGTTTAAATATAAAGGGATGAAAAAAATAGATTCTGCAGTACTACTCAAAAGACAGTCGGAGTAACTATATTAATACCAGAAACAAGGAATTTAGCAGGAAGAAGGACATTACATAATGATCAAAAGGTCAGTTCACAAAATAGGTGTTACAGTTCTAAGTATATATAAACCCACCAAGAGAACTTCAGAGTATTTAAAGCAAAAACTAATAGAACAGAAAAGAGAAATAGACAAATCTGCCATTGCAGCCGAGACCTCAACATTTCTCTTACTACTGTTAGGACACGTACACAAATAATCAGTGAGGATATGTAGGACGTGAACAGCATCAACTAGCTACACTTTAGTGACATTTATAGAACATTCCACACAGCAACAGCATAATACAGGTTGCCTTCAATGCACATGGGACAAGATAAACCATATTCTGACCTATAAAAAAAGTCTTAACAAATTCAAAAGAATTAAATATGTTCTCTGACAATAATGAAATTAAACCATAAATTAATAACAAAGATATTATAATCCCAAATATTTGGAAATTAAGCAACATATTTCTAAATAACCTATGGGTCAAAGAGGTCACAAAATATTAAATATTTTGATTTGAACAAAAATGAAAACACTGCATATCAGAATTTATGGAAGGCAATCAAAGCATATTTAGAGAGAAATGTTTACCATTATTAAATGCTTATATTTGAAAAGATAAAAATTCTCAAAATTAGTGACCGAAGCTTCTACTTTAAGAAAATAGAAAATGAAGGACAAGTTAAACCTAAAACAGATAGAAGAAAGCAAAAAACGAAGGAAGAAGCACAAATTAAAAACAATGAGAAATCAGTGAGACCAAAACCTGGGCCTTTGAAAAGATCAGTAAAACTGGTAAACTTCTAGCTAGACTGGTTCCAGAGAAAGGAGGGAAGACACAGGTTGCAATCATCAGGAGTAAGAGAAGAATGCATTACAAATCCTGTAGGTATTAAGTAGAGAATAAGGGAATATAATGAAAAATTTTAGTGGCCTAATTTTGACAGCAAATTCCTTTGAAGATACAACCAGAGTTCAGTCAAAAAGAGATAGATAGCCTGAATACTGCTATATTTATGAAAAAAAATAATTTAACATGTTTACACAAAGAAAACTATAACCTGTAGATGGTTTTACTGGTGAATTCTCATACGTAAGAACATGTATAGAAGAAATAATACTAGTTGCATATAAACTCTTCCAGAAAATTGAAGAGGGTACAACACTTCCCACCTCATTTTATAACAGCAGTATTAATTTGTTACTAAAATCAGAATAAACACACTTAAGAAAACTGTACACCAATATCCCTCATGAACATAGACAAGAAAAAAATCCTTAACAAAATGTTAACAAATTGAATTAAACAGTATATAGTAGAGGATACTACATCATAACTAAGTGGGGTTTATCCTAGAAATGCAAAGCTGGTTGGTATTGAAAATCAGTTAATACAATTTATTATATCAATAGGCTAAAGAAGAAAAACCATGTGATCTCAATAGATGCACAAAAAGCATTTGATGAAATTCAACATCCTTTCTTGGTAAAAAAACAAAACAAAACAAAAACCTCTTGACAGATTAGGAATGAGAAGAACTTCAACCATAAAAATGGCTCCTATGAAAAAGCCATACGTAATATCATATTTAATAGTGAAAGAGTGAATACTTTTCTCCTAAGATCAGATACAAGTCAAGGAAATTCACTCTCACCACACCTATATTCAACATCATTATTGTTATTGTGTTATAAAACAGTAAGAAAAAGATGTATAAGTCATACAGATTAAAAAGGAAGAAACAAAAGAACCAAATATCCAGACAATAGGGTTAGCAACATTGAAAACCCCGGTATTGAGAAAATTATAGAATTTTAATGTAAGACATGAATACAAGACCCAATACAATAACTAAATAAGACAAATATACCATGTTCAAGACACAGACTCAATGTTATAAATATGTCAGTTCTTTTCAAGTTAATTTATCAATTCAGCATAATGTCAGTCAAAACCTGGTGGTATTTATGTGTGTGGTGTTTAAGCAAATTGAATCTAAAATGTATATGCTAAGGTAAAGGACCAAGAATAGTCCATGTGATCATGACTTACAAGGTGAGAAGCATTTGCCATGCCAGTGATCAAGACTTTATAAACAGCTTGTAATAAAGACAATGCGGAATTCACTAAAGAAAACAGAATAGAGATTCTGGAAACAAACCCTGACATAAATGGAACTTTGATGTTATAATGGAAGTGGAATGGAAGAGTTGCAAGAAAGAAGAAAATGTTTAAGTAGCCATGGAACAGTTGTTTATTTTTATGGAGAGAAAAACAATGTATCCCTGCATTACCACATACATAAAAATCAGTTGCAAATGGAGTAAAGGCTGAAGTGTTAAGGGCACTCTGTTTAGAAGAGGAAAAAAAAAAGAACACCTTTCCTACCTTGTGTGTGTGCAAGGATTTCTTAAGCAAGATGCAGTTGTTAAATTTAAGTGTTTAATATATCAGCCACATAAGATTAATATGTTTGTTTCCATCGAGAGACAAATTAAAGAATTAAAAAGACCCCAAAATGGGAGAAGATATGTATAACATAAGTAACTGACAAAATATTGGTATACAGATCTACAAGAAAAAAACAACTCACTAGAAAAATGGACATAAAACTTAAATAGGAATTTTATAGAAGAAAGATAAAAATGGCCCAAAGACTTTTGAAAATAAATGCAATCTCATCGCTAATCTTGGAAACGCAAAATAAGACCACAAGTAAGTAATAAGGTACAAATCAAGAAGCCTAAGAATAATAAGGGATAGAGACACAATGTGAATCTACAGCAATTCATATTCACTCCTGGAGGGATTATAAATTGGCACAACCACTTGGAAAATAATTTGGCCTTATACTGAAAAGTTGAACATTCATAGTCTGCTATATATCTTAGATGGCTAACGTATCTCGTATGGATCAGGTGATGTGAACTGAGAACAGTCATGGTGCTTCATTGTTGCCGATAGCTAACAACTGGAATTAATTGGAGTGTCCACTAGTTGAGGAAAACGTATAAATACAAAGGTATATTATATGGCAATGAAAGTTGGTAAACTCTTCTACTCGGAATAACATGGATGAAACAATGCTGTGTTAAGAAGACCATCCCAGAAGACTTATTGTGTGAAGAGAGAGCTGTGTGAGAGTTAAGGATGCAGACTCCGGAGCTAGATCGCCTGGGTGTTGAGCTCTGGCTTCACTCCTTAGTAGAAGTATGTCTTTATATAAGTCATTTATCCTCTCTATACCTCACTTTTTTTTACATTCACATGATGGTGGTTGTGAGGATTAAATTATTTAATATACGCGAAGTGCCTGTAAAACAGTATGGTGCTATATAAATGTTAGCTATTCTTATTGCTCTGAATTTTATTGCTCTCGGGCAGTTTTCTGTTCTGCTTGTTTATTTTGTTTTTTAGATTCAGTTGTTAATAGATACGTATTGACATTTTATTGTTCACATTTTTGATCTTTTTTTTCTTCTTAAAGAAGACCCTTTAACATTTCATGTATTGCTGATTTGGTGGTGGTGAACAACTTTAGCTTTTTCTTGTTTGGGAAGCTCTTTTTCAGTCTTTCCATTCTAAATGATAGCTTTGCTGGGTAGAGCAATCTTGATTGTAGGTCCCTGCTTTTCATCACTTTGAATCTTTCTTGCCACTCCCTTCTGTCCTGCAAAGTTTCTGTTGAGAAATCAGCTGACAGTCTTACGGGAGCTTCCTTGCAGGAATGTAACTGCTTTTCACTTACTGATTTTAAGACTTTCTCCTTGTCTTTAACTTTTGCATTTTAATTATGAGTGTCTTGATTTGGGCTTCTTTGGGTTAATCTTGTTTGGGACCCTCTGCGCTTCCTGGACGTGTATGCCCACTTCTTGCACCAGGTTAGGGAAATTTTCCATCATTTTTAAAAAATAGGTTTTCAATTTCTTGCTCTCTCTTCTCCTTCTGGCACCTCTGTGATGTGAATGTTGGTAAGCTTGAAGTTTTCCCAGAGGCTTCTGACACTGTTCTCATTTTTTAAATTCTTTTTTCTTGTTGTTGTTCTGATTGGGCATTTTTTGCTTCCTTATATTCCAAATTGCTGTTTTGATTCTTGGCTTCATCTACTCTACTATTGATTACCTGTAAATTATTCATCATTTCAGTTAGTGTATCCTTCATTTCTGACTGGCTCTTTTTTATGGTTTTCATGTCCTTTTTTCTGCTGCTGAAGTTCTCTCTAAATTCATCTACTCTTCCCCTAAGTTCATTGAACATGCTTATAACCAGTGCTTTGAACTCTGCATCTAGTAGATTGCTTGTCTCCATTTTGTGAAGTTCTTTTCCTGGAGTTTTGTTTTTTCATTTGGGCCATGTTTCTTTGTCTCCTCATTTTGGCATTCTCCCTGTGTTTGTTTCTGTGTATTAGGTAGAGGTGCTATATTTCCTGGGCTTGGTAGAATGGCCTTATGTAGCAGGTATCCTGTGGGGTCCAGTGGCACAACCTCCCCATTCACCCAAGCTGGATAGTTTGAGTGTGTCCCCCCTACCATGTGGGTTGTATACACCTTCCTGTTGCAGTTGAGCCTTGATTGCTCTTGGCGTGTCAATAAGAGGGATTTACTCCAGGCTGTTTGGCTGCAAGGACTGGCTGCATCCACTATGGAGGGTCGGCTGTTCAGTCCCATGGACCAGGACTTACTTCAGTAGGGCTCTGGTGCCCTCTGAGTGTGTTACTATGGAGGTGGTTATGTGCTTCACGGAGGTGCTTCTCCGTGGTCTGAAGCTGTCCACTGGATGTGCTGGCTCTGGGACCTCCGGGAGATGCAGACCAAGGTCACCCACTGCCTGTGCTTTGCCTAGGGCCACCTGGCATGAGCTACAGACCGTCCTCAGATGGCTGCTACTTGTGCTGGGCTTGGAGGTGCCCAAGCAATGCCAAGCTGTGAACCAGGGCTGGCTGCTGCTATTGCCGTGCCTGTGGGCACTTAGCGAGAGATATGGGGCACACTGAGGCCAGGTGCTGCTTGTGCAAGAGATTCTGGGAAAGCCTGAAGCATGAGCCAAGAAGGGCCATTCATATGGAAAAATCTACTGGAGACAGCCTTGGTGGGCCTGAGATTTTGTGGGCCAGGATCTCAGGGAATTATCAGGACAGAGCAAACTGTGATAACCAGGTTGATGGTGCATGCATGCCAACTCTGTTGGGAGACAGCTCAGAAAAGGAATGACTGCCTCTGCCAGCACTTCTGTCTGGGAGAATGCTGCTACTCCAGCTCTCATCTTCATGCCAGACACTTGATTTCTTTCCCATATATCACGGGTGCCTTTTGAGCTGCTGCACCAATGTTGGAGCTCAGAGAGAGTGAGTCCAAGTAAGTCTGTACTCGAGCCATTTAAGAGAAACTGCCTGGGACTCCAACAGCTTTTTGTCTAATTCAACCCACAATTTCTGCTGGTTTTTACAGCCAGAATTTATGGGAACTTCTCTTCCTAGCACTGGAACCCTGGGCTGAGAGGGTTGGTATGGAGCTGGGGCGCCTTGCTCCTCAGGGTGAACTCCTCCACAGCTGAGATATCCCTCCTGGTTTTTAAAAATTCTCACCTGATGATAAGTTTATTGATTTTAGAGAGAGAAACATTGATTTAAGAGAGTAACATTGATTGGCTGCCTCCTGTATGTGCCTCCACTGAACATCAAGCCCTCAACCTAGGTGTGTGCCCTGAGAACTGAGCCCACCACCCTTTGGTGTACTGGATGACGCTCCAACCAACTGAGCCATTTGGCCAGGGCATCCCGCCATGTGCAGGTGTGGGAACAGCCCAGTCTGCATCTCTGCCCCTCTTACCAGTCTCAGTGTGGCAGCTTCTTAGATCCTTAGTTGTAGGGCTTCCTAGATCCTTAGTTGTAGGGCTTCCGTTCAGCTAGATTCCAGGCGGTTCTGAATGATTGTTTTCCTGTTGTTTAGTATTTTTGATATGGTTGTGGGAGGATGTGAGTACCACATTTATCTACACCATCTTGACCTGAGGCCAGAACAAATATTTCTTCAGTTTTCTCTTTACTGTTTATTTTTTGTTATTTGAAATCATATTCTGTCTTCCGCCTCTTCCAGTCGATATATATGATCATTGTGGGCAACTGGAAAATAGAGGAAACTATAAAGAAGAATTAAATAGCCAAAATATAATTTCCATTTGAGGCAATTCTTACTGTGGCTTCTGTTTTTTGCCAAATCTCAGGATATGCTGGTGTCTAAACAAGACACATACATTTTCTTTTTCATTCAAGTTTTTGTATGAAAGACATAAGTATACTTGGATCTTGTTGCATCTGTCACACAGAACATTGCAAATAAACCTATATAGTACTATGTGAGTATGAAATTATCTATTAAGAATTTCTGTGGCCTTGGCTGAGTAGCTCAGTTGGTTAGAGCATTGTCTTGATACAATACAAGCTTGTGGGTTTGATCCCTGGTTCAGGCATTTATAAGAATCAACCAATTAATGCATAAAGAAGCGGAACAATAAATCAATGTCTGTCTCTCTCTCCCTTCTTCCTCTCTTTCTCTAAAATCAATAATAATAAAAAAAGAATTTCTATGAAGAAAGCCCACCCAAAATGTGATTTAAGATACATAAAAGCAATTTATTTTCCAGTTTTTTTATGCTTTTGCCACATGGGAAAATGCTGATCTTTAGGATTTAGGCACAAATGTTATAGAAAGCATTAAAAGTTGTAATAGGCACAAATGTAGAAAGATTTACTTACTCTATGGCCCTCATTTAAACCATTTATTTCATTTCAGCCTGAATTTAGAGGAGAAGTAGTTATCTATTATCCATGATCAGAGGGAATACACATCATATAATTAATGGTAGCTAAATAAATTGAGGAAATGTTATGATACCTTTACATACTCCCCTCCCTGTTCTCTTGATACTGCCTGTTTTTGGTGTTTTTGGTGCCTCTACAGTGTTAACTATCTTTATTGCTTCAGAATCCTTACAGGTCAGTTTGTGGATATATATGACTATACAATAGAAATACAATGCAAAATGATTAGGCAAATCTTGTAGCATTATGGAGACTCTCTAAAATTGTTGGAAAATTACTAAAAGCAAAGTAATTAGCAAAGGAGGATCTGGCAGAGTCAGGTGATAAATATATTGAAGAGAAAATCTACACAGTTCATGACATACATAAGTAGGTCAAAAGAATATGACTTGATCATTAAATGATTAATAGAGATCCTTGGGAAAAATTATGAAAACCATGAATTTTTTTAACAGTGACCCATCTTTATGATGTTATGAAAAAAATTAGGTTTGAGGAGAAGACTGTCAAATTATTATTATAATTTTATGTATTATTATGTAATTTTATGTATGTATTTTTAAATATAGTGATACATACATATAGAAGGGCACATAAAATATATGTATACTTTAAAGAATAGCTATTCCTGGATCAAGAAACAGAGCATTGTCAATAAAGGAACCCTAGAGGCCTGCCTTCCGGGTACCTTTATTAGTCTTCTCTCTATCCTTAGAGGGAACTCTTATCTTCTGTCATCTTTTCCTTGCTGGGTTTTCGTTTTGTTTTGTTTTTAGTTTCATTATTTCTGTATACTTCCCTAAGTAAAAGTTAATTTGTCATTTTTAATTTTCATGTGAATGCTGGCATTTATGTATATTCCTTTGTGTCTTGCTGCTATTGCTCAACACGTTTGTAACCTTTACTGTGATGCGAGACTGTAGTTCATTAATTATCAATCCTGTATGATATGCCTGTAAAATGAAGGAATATATATTATTTTAGGCACAGTTGATATTTTGTGCTTTTTCTAAGAGCCTACAAATTTTTTTTTACTCAGTAAATACTTTGTAAGTGGCTATTGTACTATGCATGTTTTTGTATCTTTTTTTGTTTTTAGCTCTATGTGACAAAAGAACCAAATAAGCAAAGCCTAAACAATAATGAGTTTAGTATCTCAGTGTGTTTGCTTTCATAAAATCGTAATTTCTGTGTCTCTAACATGTGAAATATTTAAAAGGAAAATTCTAACTTGAGGGGAATGTTCAGGACAAATATGGCAAATGTCTTTATATTTAAGATAAACACTTAAAACAGTACAAAATGGGAAAAGGAAAGAAGAGACATTTCACAAAGATATAATAACTAGTATGCAGAAAAAATATTAAACTGCATGGAGGTTTTAACATTTGTACTAGAATTAAAGTCTATTCTTTGATGATACCTTTTTTCCTTTATCTGTTTGTGGAACTCAGTGATTTTCAGGAAGTGACATTTTTTAAGAAGGTTGGTTCAAGAATCCACATCACCAAAGTCAAGCTCTTTAAGTTTTTATTTTCTTGCATTACCAATTCTTCTAATACAGTATGATTTACTGTGTCACCACAGAAAGACAGCATTAGAGAGTGTGCACGGCAGGGTAAAATTAAACACATGCTCACAGTCAAATTAATGTATTTCATCTGTCTTCAACTAATAACAATCTGTCATGTTATCTATCTGAGTGGGAGCATAAACAGTTTATTTTGTGTTTGGAGTAACTTCCTGGAGGTAGTTAATGTGACAAGTAGTTTGTTTGAATTGAGTATAACCAGATCAACACTCTAGATGTTTCCTTGATAACCTAAAAATCACTGTGAAAAATCTGTGCAAGTGCTATATTTGTATTTTGCTTTTATTTCTTTAAGTTAGATAGTGACATACTTTATAGTCATTTCACTGTGATTATTCTGTTTCTGACATCAGAGGTGAACTAAGGAGCAAAAATAGTTTATACTTTTAATGTGTCTTTCCATTGACAGGGAATAGACAATGATATAATTAATTAGCGTCATATACTTCCCATTTTTTAAAAAAAGCATGAAGTAATACATTCTGATATGAATAAAAAAGTCATATTCATTATAGTATATGTTCTTATAGCATGTTGAAAAATGAATATTTAGGAAGATAGGAATATTATAAAATCTCAGGCCAATATAAAAAGTAATACAGGTATTGTTATATTTTTAAGAATTTTAAATTTTACTTAAAATTTTATATCAGCCTGATCAGTAGCCCTGATTATTATTATACATTTGATATATCTATTTTTTAAACTATTGTTATAGTTAGTATTGTGTTTTTGAAGACTATTCTATTCATTATATTAGAAACCCATAGATAGATGCAATGGAGACCCTGGATAAGGATACCTGGATGCCAGTAAACAAATAGGTCTTGAAAAGAGAAGTTGTCAAAGGAAACCTACAAAAATGAAAAGACAACCTACTGAATGGGAGATTATTTGCCAATGATACATATGATAGGGGTCGATATCCAAAATTTGTAAAGAATTCAGACAACTTAATACCAAAAAAAAATCCAGATTGATTGATTTCTCTCCTCTTCCTCCTTTCCCCGCTCTCTAAAAATAAATAAATAAAATCTTTAAAAAAAAGATAAATAATTAAAAAAAAATGATGGTACATATACAACATACAATGGAATATTACTTGGCCCTGAAAAGAATGAAATCTTACCATTTGAGACAGTATGGTAGACCCAGAGGGTATTATGCTAAGTGAAATAAGTCAGACAGAGAAAGACAAATACCATATGATTTCACTTATATGTGGAATCTAAAGTAACAAGCCAAATGAATAAACAAAACAAAAACAAATTCATAGATGCAGAGAACAGACTGATGGTTGGCAGGTGAAAGGGGAGTTTTGGGGTTGGGTAAAAAAGGTGATGGGATTAAGTACTAATTGGTAGTTATAAAATCATCACAGGGTTGTGAAATAAAGAACAGGGAATATAGTAAATAATATTGTAATAACTATGGTGCCAGGTAGATACCTGAAATATTGGGAGGAACATTTTGTAAAGTGCATGATTGTCCAATCACTATGCTATACACCTGAAACTAATGCAAAATAATGTTAATGCAAACTGTAAATGAAAAATAAAATTTCAAAAAGAAAAATTGTCTAGACTTACCTAATTAGCATGAGTGTGTGTTTTAGAAGTCAAAATATATACATAATTTTAAGCACATACAAATAAAATTTCATAAATTATTAATGGTATTTTACTTGTCATGTTTCACCTAATCACGATGGATCATTTTTAAATACATAATTTTCACAATTATGTACAGCACAAGTACTTTGTAAAGGACTTTATAAAATCAGTGCTAAGGCAAAGGGCATCTTATTTCATAATCTTAGGGGCTCAGTGTTATGGTTTATTGTAGTTAGTGAATACTTTGAAAGGACTAATGCGTGATAACCAGGTATATAATTCCTCTTTTTATAATGAGCATTTAAAGTTTGTATATCTTTATTCTCTTAGTTAAAATTTCAGAAAAAATTAGACCCTTAAGTGATCATCACCAATTCTTTCTGCTTAGTTTGTTTGTTTATTTATATATTTATTTTATTCTTTCTTCTTTGAAGAGACACCAACTGGATTTGGAGTAACAATCTTGGCAAATAGGTGAAGCGTCATTCTGATTTCACATGTAAAGTAAGGCTCAGAATGACCTGAAGTCCCAGTGCTAGCCATCAGCGGCACCAGCTTCTGTTCTGTCTTAGCCTCTAAGGCACTTCCACTGTGTCTTCAGTAGTTACAAAAACATGCCAGTAAAATACCTGTGTTCTTAACATCTTCCTCAAACACAAGTTTTTAAACTTCCTGTTCTGTCTCTTGGTTCTCCCATAAGGACAGTGCTGCCTTCTCCTGAAGCCCTTTGAAGTGTTGGGTTTTTCCTACTATGCAGACCATGTCACTAGGACTGATGGTGGGAGAGGCGACCTTCTTGTTCCATAGTGCGCTTTTCAGATCATTCTCCATCTTCCTTAAAACCCTTAGATGTGATTAGCAAGCTATAAGATCATACCTCCTGCCACTTACTTTTGTTGGCCAACACCTGTATCATTTCCTTGAATTTCTTGAAAATTTTGGCTCCTTGGTCACAGTCCTTTTGTTACTAAGCAGTCATAATTCTTAATAATTTCAATATTAATACAGGTTATTCTAATACCTTGGACTCCCAGTTCGTTGAATTCTCTACCTCCAGTCATGTTGTGCCCCCCCACAACTTTACACAAACATAGTTATCTGAAGACCTAGTTGATGTCAGTTTCTGCACCTTCTTTATAATACCAGTTTCATACATCCCAGTCTCTATTATCTCCTGCCTTTCCAGCTCACTTCTTTTAGTAATGGAACTTCAGTAATTTAAAAATCCACATAAGATCTTAAGATCAGTTGACTTTTTCATTTTCTTCAACCCTCTTCTTCATCAACTTAGATTCTGTTTCATAAATGTAATCACCACATTGCACTTACTATCTTCAACTTCCCTGTTTTTCTTTTCACTTACTGTACAAGGTTGGAAAAACCTTAGCTCTACTTAAATTCTAATCTTTATTCACCCATGAAGCTAAATGAATGTGGCTGGAACAAAACCCATAAATGCACTGTCATTTTGAATCCAGGTTAACTATCTTCAAGTGACTTCTGTATTTTTCAAATCTCACATCAAATCCATTAGCAAATCCTATTTACTGTTCATTCCAAAAATATTTTGAGAACTGCCCCACTGTTTACTATCTCTGTTGCTTACCACTCTTGTCCTAATTACCATCCTCTCTTTCTTAAAGCCCAGCAATATCTTCTGTGCTTTATGTCTGTCCCTCTATAGTTATTCTCAACAAAGAGCCCAGAACCTTTTAAAATGTGAGTCATATTAGAACTTTTTTTTTATCACAACCCTCTAGCAACTTCCCATCTGTCTTAGAGTGGCCTACACACTCTGCATGTTCCGGCTGTGACTGTTTAAGCCTCATCTCCCACTGTTTCCCTCCCTCTTCAGCTAATTTTAGCTACTCTGGCCTCCTGGCTTTTCCTTGAATCTGCTAAAAGTAATCTTCTTTTAGGACCTTTGCACTTGCAGTTCCCTCTGTTTGGAAGGCTTTCCCCCAGATTTCCTTGCTCCTTAGCCTTCTTAAAGTTTTTCACCTGCCTTTTAAAAATAGTACTGCCTCTCAGGTACCCTTTATTTTTATTTATAAAATCTACTAGCGTTTGCCATACTACATATTTTACTTATTGGTCCTATTTTCCTTTATTAAAATGTAAGCTTATTGTTATGCGTTGCAGCATCCAGGACAGCACCCGATGCTCAGATACTTTTTGAGTGAATGAATGTATGACCAATAAAGTGGTTATCTGTCGAAATTGTTAAGCACATGGTTAAGCAGGATATATGGGTTGGCCAAAAAGTTTGTTTTTTTCCATAAGATGTTCTAGTAGCACGTAGTTGTCTTTAACTTGATTCAAAACAATTTCGTTAGATTGTATTGTGACAGCTGTCATATTAGTGCACTTAAAAAAAAATTGGTGAATTTTCATGTAGTCTAATATTGAAGATGGGAGAAAATATGCAATATTTTCAGCATATTATGCTTTATTATTTCAAGAAAGGTAAAAATGCAACTGAAATTGCAAAAAAGATTTGTGCAATGTATAGAGAAGGTGCTGTGACCAACTGAACATGTCAAAAATGGTTTGCGAAGTTTTGTGCTGGAGATTTCTCCTTGGATGATGCTCAAAATATACAAATCAATAAAGTTATGGAAAAATGTGTCTTTTTATTTTATGGAAAAAACCATACTGACTTTTTGGCCAACCCAATAGTGTGGTTGAAGTAAAAGAAATGACATATATACAATATTAATGCCTTTGTTCTTCAGTTGCTTAAATATTGAAAAGATGTCCCTCACACGTTAACAATAGTTGTCTTTAGTTGATGGCATTTTAAATTTCATTTTCATGGTTGTTTTTCTGAATATTTGGGAAACGAGCATATATTACTATTATTAGGGCATTTTAATTCCATTTTTAAAAATAAAATATAACACCTAGGCCCTGGCCGGTGTGGCTCAGTTTGTTGGAGCATCATCCAGTAACTGAAAGGTTGTGAGTTCTATTCCTGGTCAGGGCACATACTTAGGTCTCTGGTCAGAGCATGTACCATTCCCCGTCTGAGTGTGTATGGGAGGCAACCAGTTGATGCTTTTCTCTTGCATTGATGTTTTTCCTCTCTCCCTTCCTCTCTCTCTATAAGCAATGAGAAAATGTCCTCAGGTGAGGAATATATATATAGATATATCTACATATCTATATATATAAAGGAATGCATCCCGAGATGGCCATTAATAACCTCAGATGCTTCCTTCTGGTCTTCTTTTTCCGATCTTCACAAATGTTAGTGCTACTTCCAGCAGATCGCATTTACTGAGTGCCTACTTTGTGCCAGGCGCTGTCCTGCTCTCATTATCTCTATTTTATAGACGAGTCTCAGTGAGATTATATAGTGGGGTCTACGCTACACAGCTAGTAAGCAGTGGAGATAGGATTTGTCCTCAGACAGAAAATGTCCTCAGGTGAAAAAAATATATATAGATATACAGGAATATATATCTATATATCTATATATACATATAAATAATATATATATTCCTGTATATCTATATATCTATCTCACCTAAAAAAATGATGTGATCACAGAAGGATATATAGCAGTGACAATGTTATCACATGTACGATAGGTATGTCCTGGATAATCATTTTCAGAGTATTCTTCAAATTAAAATAAAAGTAGAAGAAAAGAAAGATTTTACTAGTGTCTCACTATAACTTTATCTTCAGAATTTGCATTTCTGGATTGTTTATAATGAAGTGCTCTAGGAACTGAGGCCTTCACATGTTGCCCACTAAATTCTAACACAACAGAAAACTTTGAAGTTCTCTGAATGCCTTTTTAAAAAAATCTCTACTTTCACATTTGTCAGAATCTCAGTTATTTAAAATAGTTTTTATATCTTTAATGGTATTTGATGTTCATAATATTGGTGGTGACTTTTTGAGGACCTGGATTGTATCTTTTTTATCTTCAGCTTCTTATTACCTAGTACAGTACTTGATATATGTATGGGTACTCAATAAATGTGTGTTGAATAAGTGCTTTTTCCCCCGTATTGATCAGTGACATACTAGTCTTTTATTGCTATTTTTATTAGGAAAAAAACCTTTTGTTTGGATAGTAAATCCCCCAAAGCTATAGATAAATTTATATGTTAGTTTGGGAGTTGTGGGAGGGGCAGAGAAAGAGAAGAAAAAAGAAAGAAAAAATTGAACAATGATAAGACTGTTCCATTTGAGAAGACAGATACACACACAAAATGATGGACTTCCATTTTAGAAGAATTGGACAGTGATTTCATTGGGAATTTCTCCTAGTGACATTTGTTCTTACTGTTGTTAAATTAGGAAAGTAGTTTAGCTTTAATATTATGATAACCTGATGAATAAACATCAGCGCTAATAGCTTAGTATTTAATCTTCTACATATTGATGCCTATGGTATCTGGACATTTTTTGGCCTGCTCTTGTAAATAAGGTCTCAGTGATGTTTAAGGAACAGCAACTGTGGCCAGAAAAGAAAAAAGCTCCATATTATTCAAACTAAGAAATATAAATGGGACTCAGGAATCCCTCCACTAGGTAAAAAATCTCCTAGAGAAAGATCTCTTGAGCCTACAAACTAAAGACCTTCAATATAATTTTAAATAAAACCTTTTATGTAAAAGGAGAGCACTTTTTAGTTGATAATCAATTGACACTATTATGTAGGCTTACTAGATTTGCAAATTTACAAGTTTTTACAAGTCAGTTGGGTCCCTTCCTCAGGAAATCAGTTTAACTTTTTTTTCCCTATATTGACTCAAAGAGCCTAGTTGTCCTTAAATCCTGTGAATATATTTGCCTTATAATTTGACGGCATTGAGTCAACACCCTTATAGGGTTTCTAGTGTTGTAAAAAGAGAAACTGTTCAATAAAAGATCACATTTGAAAAAATAGACTGTGCTGGATAAAACCAGTATTGGATATGAATACTGTGCTTTGCTTTAAAGGACCTACAAGTATTCAAGGAAATAAATGCTTGCCCCTTACTTTCAAAATACATACTTTAGGTTTGGAAAGCAGCTGAGCTATGTCTTTGTGAAATTAAACCATAGCTTTAAATAAATTAAATAAACTATGAAATATTGATATCTTTTAGCAGAAAATCAATTACATATTTATGTGAACATTAATATTTATAAAAATTGTGGAACTATTTTAATTATTATAGTAATCAAACTGTTTCAATCAAATATGCTTTGATAAGTGCATCCTTCTATTAATCACTATGTTTAAACTTATTGTACTAAGTATATATATTTTTTGAGTGTCATCAATGTGCCTGAAGCTATATAGATAATAAGAACGATAACTTTTATTTTTTAGCACTGATCAGTGCTGGTCATGGAGCACTATACATGGATTAATTCTCAAACACTAGGTATATTTGTTAGTCTTGGTTTTTCAATTTAGAGACTGAGGCATAAAGAAATTAAGGAAATTGCCCAAGATTACATAGCTAGTGTCTAAGCTGGGGTATAATATTGGAGAATAAATAAAACTTAAAATGTTAAAATATATTTATTGACTCTAATACTAATTTTTTTTTCTGTTTTTGTTCACCTTTCTAGTTGATTTGGAGCATATGCGAACAGTAAAAGCTGAAAAACACTTACGATTCTGCCAGGAAAACGGTTTTAGTAGCCACTTTGTCTCAGCAAAGACAGGAGACTCTGTAAGTAAATAATGAATTTTGAATGTTTTAAGTGAGGTTTTACTTTTATTTACTAATATTCATAGGAAGTATACTTCCCTTATTTAACTTTTGCAACAAATTAATGCTTACTGAAAACATAAATTATATTAGATTAGGTATGTTTATTCTATTTATGTTACTTTTATAATTCATTTACCATAATTTTATGGTTATCTTAGAGTATTTAAAAATATAAGAGTAAAAAGAATATAAATCACCCATGATCTCAGCGTTCCGAGATGGCCATTAATAACCTCAGATGCTTCCTTCTGGTCTTCTTTTTCTGATCTTCACAAATGTTAGTGCTACTTCCAGCAGATTGCATTCACTGAGTGCTTACTTTGTGCCAGGCACTGTCCTGCTCTCATTATCTCTATTTTATAGATGAGTCTCAGTGAGATTATATAGTGGGGTCTACGCTACACAGCTAGTAAGCAGCGGAGATAGGATTTCAAATCAAAGTGACGACACTTAAGGGCTCACTGTATTAACCATGCTAAATATTTATTTTAAAGAACTAAGCTCATAATTAGAAATAATTTTGTTTTACTTCTTTATTTAATATCTACATCTGTGGAAAATTTCACCGTGTCATTTATTACTAAATAGATTTAGTAATAAATAATTCATTAAATAACTATTAAAAAATTCATTCAATCAAGTCCCTATTATTAGACATAGGTTGTTTTCAAGTTTTGACATAATAATTTAATGTAAAACTTTGTCCATAAGCTTTGATATTTTGATTATTTCCTCTTTAAAAAAATTAAAAGCTTTTAATTAAAGTGGACATTCAGTGTTATATTGTTTCAGGTGTACAGCATTTGTCTAACTAGTGGTTAGACATTTATATAACTTTCAAAATGACCACCCTGATTATTTCTTTTACGTGGATTCCTTGAAAAGGAATTGAAACATATTGCCAAATTACCACCAGAATTGTATGAGTGCCATACCATACAGTCTCTTTTAACGTTCATCATTTATTTATTTTTAAATATTTCTCAATTCGGTAGGCAAAAAAGGGATATTTTGCTATTTAAATTTTAAATCCTTTGATTGCTATTGAGGTTGAATATCAAAAAATTTCATTACCTATTTATTTTCTGCCTATTATCTGTTTGTAATATGCTTTTTTTAAAAAAAAAGATTTTATTTATTTACTTTTAGAGAGAAGGGAAGGAAGGGTGAAAGAGGGAGAGAAACATCTGTGTGTGAGAGAAACATCAATCAGTTGCCTCTCACACACCCCTAAATGGGGACCTGGCCCACAACCAGGTATGTGCCCTGACTGGGAATTGAACCAGCAATCTTTTGGTTCATGGACCAGCTCTCAACCCACTGAACCACACCAGCCGGGGCTGTAATATGCTTTAAAAAACTTTTGTGACCATTTTTATATCAGAGATAACAACCATTTGTCATAAGTTTCGCAAATATTCTTCCAAATATTCTTCATCACCCAGATTTTTGTTCATTAATTTTCTTCATATATTCAACCAAAAGAAGTTTGAATTTTTCTGTGGTTTAATCCTTTCTGATATTTTTCCTGTATGATTTCCTTCATGGTTTTTGTGCTTAGGATAAATATTAAATAAAATAAAGGGTGTTTAATCTTTTCTTGAGATCTGACATTTAAAAATTTGACCTCTTGGGACTCTTTCCCCCAGGATCATACAAACATTGGCATATACCCATACACGCCATTAAAAAATATAGTATTGATACTCCTTGATAAGTCTATCCATAAATTCGGCTTCTACTTTCACTAATCTTCCTAGGGGTCTTTAGCCATTTTAGAATTATTTTAACTTCCAATATTTTAGTTTGTGTTTAATCACGAAGTATTTTTGTGTACTTATGTTGAACCATCATTAAAAATTCTCATTTTTTTAATGCAACTTTGAAATGGCTTGATGGAATCACTTTAAGAATTATGAGTCATTTCCAACTCCAGGTTACTTCCCTTCACTGCTTGAGGAGTTGAGCCCTTGGTACTACACTTCCCTCTAATACTGCCTTTGTCACAATACTGAGTGATTTCAACATCTATGTCCATCATCCCACCTCAACCACTCAGTCCCATGCGTTATCATTGCAAAGCACTGCAGTCCTTCTGTTGTCTCCTGTCTTCCTACCAGGCATCCCAGTCATTGATGGCCATGCTGCCTTTTTAGCTCACACCTTTGCGTTCCCTAACCCAATCAGTCTGCAACCACAGCAGGACCTACAAGACACTGATTTCATGTCCTCATTTTTCACTCTTCCTAACTTAAATATCATGCCCAGTGAAAATCTTTGCCATGCGATATCCTCCATTCCCGTTCCCCTCTCTCACTTTATCAGACTCTCTTGGCCTTAGCTCTTAATCAAACCCCTACCACTTTATGGATGCACCCGTGTATTCGAACATGATCAGAGAAAAACAGAGGCATGCTGGAGTTTCCACATAAAATTCACCATCACTTAATGGGCCCTTAATGCTGCTTAGTAATTATACTACATGATCCTAGATCATTGTCTCTCCCCCTCAAGTAATGACTGTCCACAGCTTCTCTCCTCTCTTCAAATCTTCAAAACTTCCTTGCCCATTTTCTCAGCTGATGACTCCGTTCCCTACTTTACAATAAATTTGAAACAGAGGACAACTTCCATGTACTCCTGCCACCATGTTTACCCCCACTTTCCTTTCCACCCTGTATCTATTCTCAGATATTCTCTCTTCTCTGCCGTTACTATGAGATGAACTACTCATACTCTTAGCTGGGGCCAACTCTTTGCCTAGTAATGAACATTGCCTAGCAATTTCTCTCCCCTTGCTTCGTCATCATTTTTTCTCTTTATTTGATTTTTCTGTCAGCATACAAAATAGTATGACTTCTCCATTCTTAAAAATAAGAAAACTCTTGATTCCACGTCTTTCTCTAGTTATCATCTTCTTTCCCCTACTTTCCAATGGAATATTTTGAAAGAGTTATCTCTAGTTCTCTCCTCCAAGTTTCTCTTGAACAATTCCAGTCAGACTTTTCTCCCTAATATTTCACCCAAACTGCTATTATCAAAGTCACTGATGACCTCCTTTTTGCCAGATTCACTGGCCAGTTCTTAGTTCTTGTCTTACTTGGCTTAGTTGCAGCGTGTAAAATAGTTGATTACTCTCCTCTTTAAAATACTTTCTTCACTTAGCTTCCAGGATACCATACCTGCTGGTGCTCCTCCTACCTTGCTAAGTGCTCTTTCTCAATCCCCTGTTCTGATTTCTTGTCTTACCACCTTCTAAATATGGGAGTGCCCTTGGGCTCAGTCTCTGTGTATTTCTTTTTCTGAACTTATGTCCTTGGTGACCTCATCTAGTCTTGTTGCTTTGACCACAGTCAGTATTCACCTGCCCACCTGACACCTCCACTTAGATGTCTAATAGGCGATCATAGTTATTTTAGATCCAGAGCTGAGCTCTTGCTGCTTCCTCCTCAAATCTTTCACAGCCTTCCCACTTCAATAAATGGCAGTTCTACCAATTGCTAAGGCCAGTACTATACTGGAGTCATCCTTGACTCCTCTGTGTTTTTTATACCCTGCATCTATCTATTGCAAGTCCTGTTGGCTGTACTTTCAAAATATGTCTCGAATCTGGCAATGACTTTTTCCCATCTCCACTGCTATCGCTTTGTTTTAAGCCTTCATCATCCCTTAATTAGTGTCTTCACTGGTTTCTTTTTTTTCTTTCTGTCCTCACCTGAGGACATGCTTATTGATTTTAGAGAGGGGAAGAGAGCGAGAGAGAGGGAGGGAAACATTGATGCTAGAGAGGAACATGGATTGATTGCCTCTCGAACACACCCTTACACGGGACTGAGCCCTCAACCTAGGCATGTGACCTGACCAAGAATTGAACCCATGACTCTCCAGTTTATGGGACAATGCTCCAGAACTAATGAACCACACTCGCCAGGGCTGGTCTCTTTTTTTTTGTACCCTGGTCTACTCTGGTTACACAATACGGCAACTAGATTGAACCTGTTAAAATAGAAGTCACATCAGGCCACCCTCCCGTGGCTTCCACTTCACTCAGAGTGAAAACCAAAGTCCTTCTGATAGTCTACCTCATCTTACATGATTCGCACCCCCTTAACCTCTTTGCTCATTTTCTTTTACAATCCCCCTCTTTCTCTCTATTCTACCACACTAAATTTCCTGTTTTTCCGTAAACATTGATCATCAGTGAACCATAATATGTGGTACTTTTTGAGGTGCAAATTACTTAAGCCTTTCAGAGTATCTCTTTTTGATTAGAAATCAAAATTATATTAATAAAATTGTGATAAATATTCAGTACGTAACCTTGAGATAAATAGGGATGAGAAAATGGTAGTGCACTTGTGAAGCAGAGAAGTTAGGCATTATGGGTCATCTCTGGCTTGCAGCTCTAGGAGTCAGTGGACTCAGCATACGCTAATTATGTGTGAAATGGCTGTTTATAGAAAAGTGTTTGTAGATTTTTGTTTACAGATAATGGAGTAAACTGCTCCTTTACTCTGAGCTGATAAAATACAGTAACAATTTCTGAGTTGTTTTGCTCAAGAAATGTAGAGAATCAGCTGACTTGAGGAGAGACACAAAGATTATTAAAGGGACAGGCTAAAGCCAAATCAAAAGACCGAGACAGAGTTGGCTGTGAGAAACCCCTGTAGTGTAGACTAAAGTAGTTTTATTTTCTTCAGCACCTATAGCAGTTTGTTTTGCTAGTATTTTCTTAAATGTGGGAGCTGTAATTAATTGTCGTATGTTAAATCTTTAAAAATGTAAGTTTTTAGGGATAAATGATTATGTTTAGAGCAATTTGTTGAATTTCATGAATTTTCAAATTACGGGTTTAATCATTAAAAAATTATTACACTTAAAGTTTTGCTGTATTTGACAAATAAAGCTATTTTTGGAATAGCCTGGCATATCATATTTTTGCAATTCTTGCTATTTATCATTGTTTAGAAAGTTCAATTTATTCGAAGGTAACTTAAGCATGCCTGTTTTAAATCATTTAAACCTATTTTTGGTATGTAGGTCTTCCTGTGTTTTCAGAAAGTTGCGGCTGAAATCCTTGGAATCAAATTAAACAAAGCAGAAATAGAACAGTCACAGGTGATTATATTGATCTTTATGTTTTAAAGAATAATTTATTTCTTAAAAAGTTTTTACCCCTGAACTCTTTCACTTTTATGTATTCTGTGTACAGTCCCTACAAATCCTAGCAATAGATATGAATAGATGTGTGTGTGTGAATGAATCACTGCTCATGGCGGGAGATGGAGGATGCTAACTTTTTGCCAAGTTATGATACCCTTGAAACTTCGGTTAGTCCCTTATGTTGGAAAAATGAGATTCACATAATATGAATGTCATCAGCGGTTAAATAATGGGTTAAGGTGCTGATCATATTGTTTTGTACTTAAGTTCTCCCAGGATTACTATACAATATTTAAAAAATTATTTCATATAAAATCCCAACTATTTTTTAAAGTAAGTCTTTAAAATTACAGTTTTCGCCACTTGGCATCTTCCATGTTTGCTTTGGTAAAATGTTATTTTTTCAATTTTTTAAAAGTCTGTACACTCTATACTCTAAAACATCCTTTGCTCTAATGATATGAATTACTGGTATGATTTTATTGTTAATCTAATAATGATATTGATTATTGAGGATTTCTGAATTCTTTCACTAGTCTTAGTTAATTTTCTGAGATTAAGAAATAAGCATGAATACCAAGAGTCATGCATTTAAAAATACCACTATAATAGTACACCAATTTACATGTTTGATAGAATGAAAAATCAGAACAAGAGCCTGTAGTTTGAAGTTAAGCTTCAGAAGTGGTTTGCTTAGAAGCAGCAAATAAATTACATTTTTCCAAAATCCCTTCTACTCCACTTCCACTCTGTTTTTCCCATCCTTAAATTTTTCTTTAATTCTTTTTGAGTTAGCTCAGTGTCTTATTTTTGTGGTCAGTGTCTGTGTGTGTGTGTGTGTGTGTGTGTGTGTGTGTGTGTACATAATGTGCTTTAAAACAATTAGAACAATTTATTAAAAATTGTTTTGTTGATGTGGCTGTTTCTGGGACTGGATTAAAATACTTGGATCTCTGGAAATCTGCTACTTTCATTTTTCATTATTCAAAAGACATTTATTTTAGCACTTAACTATGACCAGGAACAGTGTTAAGATATTTTGTGCCACATAAATTGCTCCCAGACACATAAAAACATTTAACTTGTTTTTGGCCTAGGAGTGGGATACAAGAAAGAGAAACCACTGTGGTCTACTGATTACGTGGCAGGCCAAGTGCACCCTCTGCCTTTTAGCTTTTATTTCTAAATGGTATTTGAAAAGGGATACCTGGTTAATTAGAGAGCCCATGAATGATTATCAAAAAATGATAAATGTATTGATCATACATTATATTATGTGGTATAGTGGGGGCCTGATGATGATTTAAAGGAGTTAAAGATGTAGTCCTTGCCTTCAATGGAGAAAATTAATATATCGATATTATGTGCCAGGCACTGTGTTATCTCACTTAATCCCCATAATAACTCTGGGGAACAGATGGCATTTCATTTTATTTTATAGGCAGGAAACCGACTATGGAGAGGTTAAGTAACTTTGGATCCACTAACTTGTGGTTAGGCAGTGGTGGGGCCAGGGTTTGAACTGAGCACTGTCTTACAGCAGTGGCCCTAGACTTTTCACTCTACCATATTGGGGGAAGACTTACTGGGAAGTTTGGAGTGGGGGCAGAGGTTAAGAAAATGGCTGGAAGAATGTTGTCATGAACAAGTTGAAAAACTTAGATTGTATTTTGGAAAAAGAAGAGTAGTTTGGTTAAAATAAATGACTATTTGTGTTAGAGTGTAAAAGGAATTTGAGAAAAGATTGTGGAGATTTATGAATGACAAGATGATAAATTTTATCTAACATATTGACAGTGGGAAATAATTTTTGAAGCAGAGAAGTAAATGAAAGCAGCTTTTAGGTAAGATTAATCTAATGGGATATTTTTGTGTGGTCAAGCAGGAAAGAGATTGAAGCAAGGAAAGTACGTTATTGCCCTCAATGTGATAAGGACCAGAATCAGAGCGGAAGGGAAGGAATGGATGTAAGAGACATTTCTAAGAAGAATCAGTAGGTCTTATGGAAAGACCGGATGAAAGAGAGAAGTCTAAGACACTGGCATTTCTCACCTTCAGGAATGGAGAAAGGGGAGACCCAGTGATTGGCAGGCCTCCTGGGAGAGAGGGTGTGCCATGCCTGAGCTCTGTGGCAGTGCTCAGCTGCAGTGATAACTCAGAGAGATGAAGTACGTTGGCTACTTTTGAAAGGCAAAACTTTATCGAAGCTAGAAGCTTTATTAATATTCTAAGTTCACTCTTAGTCAAACTTAACATCTAGGCACATTTTAGTCGAAGAGGGATCAGATATGTTAACTACATAGCGCTCTGACCTCCTTGTACATCCCACTGTTTTTATTAGGGCGGGTCTTGTTGATCATGCGGTGAGGGTCGAATCAGGCTTCAGTTTGTTGATGGCATTTATTGGGTTAGCCAAAAAGTCCGTTACATTTTTTCTGTAAAATAAGACACATTTTTCATTTTCACCAATACCTTTATTGATTTGGATATTTTGAGTATGTCAACCATCTCCTGCTATTGGCTTCTAGTGGGTAGAGACCGGGGTGCTGCTAAACATCTTCCAATGCATAAGACAGCCCCACAGCAAAGAATTGTTTGGCCAAAATGTCAGTAGTACCAAGAAACTTCACAAACCACTTTTGACACATTCCATCAACCACAGCACCTTTTCCATGCACTGCACAAATCTTTTTTTGCATTTCAGTTGCATTTTTACCTTTCTTGAAATAATAAAGCATACTCCGAAAATGTTACGTATCTTCTTCCATCTTCAGTATTAAAATGGCTGCACAAAAATTCACCAGTTTGGTAAGATTTTTTTTAATGCACACTGATATGAAAAAAGCATAATGGTAATGGACTTTTTGACCAACCCAATACTTTGAATCCATTCATTTGAAGATGAATTCAAGATACTAGAACCTTTCTCTACTTGTCAGAATCCTTTATGTGGGAAAGCCTCAATTTCCTTTCCGGAACCTGATGAATTTGCTGCCTTTGCTAAGTAAATTATTGCTTTCACAATTAACATTTCTCAGTGGAAACATTTTTGCAAGTTCATTTCTTAAAAAGATGTTTCTAAGAATATGCTTGGCAAGCCGCATTGAGCACAGTGTTCTTTTTTAAATTGATATATATTTGACATATAATGTGTAAAGTTAAGATGTATAACATGTTAATTTGATGTGTTTATGTATTATATGAGTGCCATTGTAGTGATAATAAGTACCTCTATAACATTACATAATGGTTTCTTTTTAGTAGGTGGAATAGTGAAGTTCTAGGCTCTCAGCAGGTTGGATGATTACTCGCTATACTATGCTTTATATATCTGGGGCTTAGATACTGCTGATTGTAAGTTTTGTACACTTAAACAAATCTGCCCTGTCCCTCCACCTCTCATCTGCTGGTAAACACCATTTTATTCTCTGTTTTTCACAAGTCTGGCTTTTTAAAATTCCCCCTATAAGTGATATTATATAACACTCATCTTCCTCTGTGTGACTTACTTCACTTAACATAATGGGCTCAGGGTCCATCCATGTCGCAAATGGCACAATGTCCTCTCTTCTCATGGCCGAATAATAATTCTGTTGTGTGTGTTTCTTCGTGTGTGGATACCACATTTTGTTTATCCCTTCTTCTATTGTTGGACACTTGGGTTGTTTCCATATCTTGGCTGTTGCAAATAACACTGTGATGAACACGGTGGTGCAAGTATCCTTTTGAATTAGTGTTTTCATTTTCTTTGGATACCCGGCATTGGAACTGTTGGATTATGTGGTAGTTCTATATTTAATTTTTAGAGGAACCTCCATAGTGCTTTTTTATAGTGGTCATACCATTTTACATCCCCACCAGCAGTGCGCAAGGGATTCCTTTTCTCAACATCCTCGTCAGGGTGTCTCTTGCATTCTTGATTGTAGTCACTCTAACAGGTGTGAAGTGATAGCTCATTTTGGTGTTAATTTGCATTTCCCTGATGATTAGCGATGTTGAGCATTATTTGCATGTATTTGTTGGCCATTTGGGTGCCAGGGACTAGGGAAAAAAGATAAAGAAGTTCAGATTTTATGTTTTTTGTTTACATATGCAACATATATATAAAACAAAAATATGTATGGGGAGAGCGAGAGAGGAAAGAAGGGGAGGATAAAAAAGGAAGGAAGGAGGAAAAGAAGGAGGGAGAGACGGAGGGAGAGAATGGGTGGGGGGAGAGCGCTCACACACGAGCTCGTGCCTGGTTTCTGTGGGTTTTATGCCATTTAAAAGGTTCCTGAGGGAATGTGGTATTATGTTTGAAGGTGTTTTTATTTATTTTATAGAAAAGGAGATAGATGGTAGACTCACCAGTCATGTGGAATTTGATGCTACAGTAATTTAGTTGGTGACAAATATTTGTAATAAGGCTTTTTAGTCTTAGTTCCATTCACTGATTATTTAAAGAGATTACTTTAGTTCTAACCCTAGGTCATTCCTGTTTGGGAGTCATATAAAATGAGTTACCAGCGTATCATGCAAGGCTCATGAGGAAGAGAAAGGGGAAGAGGGAGAAAAGAAAGGGGATGCAGCTTATGGACACAGAAAAAAAATTTTGAGGGACTGCTTTGTGCCAGGGACCACACTAGAATCTGGGGATATGAAGATGACTAAGTTGAAGTCCTTGTCCTCAAGGAACTCCCAGCATAAATGGGGACAGACAGATATTTAAACAATTTAAGTGTACTCTAGTTTCATTTCTCACAATTCCCAATTTAGTTAATAGTTTTATTTTCATTGTTTATCTGTTCTCTTTTCTCTGGCACCAACCATTCTTCTCTCAGATAGTGTAAAAGTTGGGAATAGTTGTTAATAAATGCCCTAGTTTCCCAGATTGTTCAGATTTTTTGTTTATAAAGTAGTCAAATATTTAGGATAAAAAATAAATTTACTACTGCTATTCTCTAGGAAGTTCAGCTCTCAGCTCTTTAATAACACATTAGGTGGCCTAAAAAGAAAACACAGTCTTAATATCTTACCTCTGTCAGTCTGAATTACTCCCTGACGGAAGACGGGTTAACTGGTGTTTAAACACAAAGCTTCTTCCTCTTAGGGCCACTTCACTATTTTCACTCCGTTGACTAATAGTAGAGAACAATTGAGTGTACTTTGTGGCTCCAGAAATAAAAGCTGGTGTTTTGTAGGTAACATTTTCTTTGAAAACATCAGTGAATGACTTTTTAAAAAGCCAACTACTGTGAAGTCACCTGCCATGCAGGTTATGGCGTGGAAATTCTGCTTTGCTCCTCACAGAAAGCAAAGCCTTGATTCTGGCTTCCAGTTCAGAAACTTTGTAGAAAACTTTATGTCAAACAACCAAGGCCCCCAAGAAAGATGTTGCCTTTTTAGTTCTTCATTAATTTGATGAAAGTTAATGGTGAATACCCAAGCCATTTATGTTAGTCAGTACTTTGACCAAATGTCTTGACCAGAGGTCAGTAACTTGGTTGTGTTTATAGGATGGGGTTTAAACCAACATTTTGGAGGATTAATGAGTTGCTTACTGATTATGAAAATCCCTTTTCTTTATTATAACCCTCAGGTTGTCATGAAACAATTAGGTTCGGGGAGGGCAGATAATGGCACTCGACTTTTCACTGACCTGCCCCTCCCCCCAGTGCCTCATGTTGCTATTGGTAGCGCTTCTATTGATAGCAGTGGGCTGCATGCCTAGTAAATCATGCCTTGTCCAAAAGTTAATACCGCCTGCTGGAGAACTAGAGCAGAGCCCCTCAAAACTAATACACTGTAGCATCCTCCTCGTTTTCTCTTAGTTGTTTATTCAGTCTTTATAAGGCGCTGTTTTGAAGCAGAGTTTTCTGAAGTAAGATTTGAAATTAAAAAAATAAAGGAGGGATAGTTTCAAGGTTAAATCTTTGGAGAGCGTGTTATCTCTGTCGATTTTATTTGTCACATGTAGCCTTTTCATCCCAAGGATTATAGCAAACAAAAACCTAACAGAGTAGTTTAGATTATTTAGCAAAACTCTTAGATGTTTTATCTTGTGCTTAAATACTGTATGTCAGGGTTTTTTTTTTTCAGTGACAGAAAAGTGCATTTTGAATTTGTTTCATTTTATGTGGAATTTGGAACCATGGATGCTCAGGTCATGAGGAATGGGGCAGTGAGCGCCAACAGGAGGCCTTTGACGAGTGCCGAGTATTAGTAAATGTAGAGATTGTAAACGCCATATAGCTTCCTCTGATACATGCATCCCTCCCCACCTTCAAAGAAAATCAATTACTCTCCCTCCATGTTACCACAATATATTATAAGTCTGCTAGTGAAGCACTTATCTGTGCACACAGTTCTCTTCCTATTAGGTCCACAGCAACTTTGGGCAGACCCTGTGTGATTTACCTGTACATTTCCAGGACAGAGTGACTGGCACATAGTAGATCTTCAGTAATGTTTGTTGAGGGAAATGGAATGAACACTTTTATTGCACTTTAGTATAGAAAAGCAGCATAATTCTTGGTTGTTCTCTGAAATACTGTGAATTATATATATTACTTGTAATTGTGATATCAAAACTAGAACTCACAACTTTTGGGAAGTTCAGTAGACATGTCTATGTTAGCAATTAAATAGAATTATAAAGAATAACGTTTCTTGGATCTTTGTTAATTTTCTTTCCTTTTATATACCTATATCCTGCTGTTTTCTTTTGTGACGCGTTTAAATTTATGTGTATATTTCTTTTTCTACATTGGTGTTCCCTTCTATTTTCAATCGTTGAACATACTTTCTATTTTTTCTTCTTCATCTCATTTATGTTGTACGGAATTGACAGCATATTGTCAGGGCAGAAATAGTGAAGTACCCGGAAGAAGATCATCACCGTACCAACTCTGCTCAGAGCAGACTCTGTTCAGTACAGTAGTGCAGGTATTCACGGATAAATTACTGCAATTTGTGGGGGTGGGGAGGGTGGTGAGAGCTAGTGAATGCTATCTTGTTCTTTTCCCCTTATGAATAGAGAAGTTCAAATGATTATTATACGTTATTGGAATTAATATTGCATATGTCCTGTGTTAGAACTTTGAAAAATTGATCCTTTGCCAGGAGACTTATGAATTAAGCAAGAAATTGGGAACAAATTAAAATAACATTTCAGTTACTTTCACACGTATTTGTCTTTATGGTTGTGTTTATTACATGTGCAGTGAAGTGGAGAAGTGAGGCAGTTATTTCATTATTCATTCCTTACCATTTTTCCTGAAATAGCCTGGTAATTGAAAGAGTATTTTTAAAATTTGCTTTGAATTACCCTTCTTTGTATGCTTGTGTGTGCAGACTAAGTAAAAGCACTGAAAACAGTAAAGTATTTGTTTTAATTTAAATTATTACTTAGAGATGAATATTAGAGCATATTGCTAAATTTATCATTTAAGATAATCCTTGAGTGTGGGTTAGAGGGAAGGAAGGAAGAGTTAAAAGCATCTCTTGGTTTAAATCATTTTAAAAACATTAGTATGTGGTAATTTTCTAAATTTCTCATTCTAAATTTTGTTAGTCATTATTCATAACCCATTAGTGAGCTGTTTGAAAGTAAGCTAGGGATTTGGGAGGAAAGTTTTAAAAATTGGCAAAGTTTAAATATTGGGGTGCTGAAAACATTTCTCCATTATATGTGATTCTTCTTTAACATTTACGCCTCTTCTCACTAACTTACTAATCGCTGTAAACATTCTAAAAAAGTTATGGCTGGGGATAGTGGTTTATGGAAATATTAATAAATAATGACATTTTTCACTTTGAAATAACAAAGTCTTGTCTATCAGTTAAAATATATGAATGATTAATTTTAATTCCTTTGCTTTAAGTTATAACCAGGGTTTAATATTTTGTATTAATTTGTTGTTTTTTTATTAGACTTGTGATAACCTCAAGCTTATGTTGTAAAATCAGGGAAGACTCAATAAAGAAATTGTTATTAGATACTTAAAAAAAATAACAGCCCCCTTCCTTGTCAACCCCAGCTCTGCATGTTTGTTCTGGTTGATTCTTTTAATATCAGCTCCTGCTTCATTTATGATGTCTATCATCAGAAGTTCACCTAAGTTCAGAAAATAAAAATATACTTTAAGGAGCTCTTTCTAAATGTTCTGATGTCCTGATAATAACTCTGTTTTCTTTTATGACAGAGGGTGGTGAAGGCAGATATTGTAAACTACAACCAGGAACCCATGTCAAGAACTGTTAACCCTCCTAGAAGCTCTATGTGTGCAGTTCAGTGAGTGCATTTTTCTTTGGTATTGATAGTTTTGGCGGCCCTGTGCCTCTGTGTGGGCCAGAGGACCGCTAGGAACTTATTTTATCAGTGACCATCTCTATAGTTCAGTTAACACTTTTCCCCCGACTCGCTTCATCATGAAGTGTTGCCTCACAGCCGCAGGCAGCTCCTTGGACTGGAAGGAATTCAACTTTGGGACCACACACTTTGAATTCAAAATGGAAAACCCATTCTCTGGAATTAGACTGCTTCGTTGAAAAAGAATGTTGGTTCTCTTTAATGTCCTCACTTCTTTTTTTCCCAGATGTCAATTTTTAAAAACAAATATGGAAACTATCCAAGTCACAATCATTAGCCAGGATTTTGCCACAGCACATTTTCATTTTCTTATCTGAACTCACACATGTCAAAGTATGCTTCAGAGTCTAAACATTTAAACAGGTAATATATTTTTATCTACAAATAATAAAGAAGGCAAATCTTTTGCTATCTATTGTGAGTGAAAATTTGTAAATCTGCATCTAACGGAAAATGCTTGAAATAAAGCTGGAATAGAAATATATTTTTTTCACTTTTTTAAAAAAAGGACCGAAGTTGTTTATATTGTATCAATAGCTCACAAAGTGGCGAGCATTTGATATCGTACTCTTATCACTGTGTCACGGCCATCGTGCACCGTGGAACCCTCAGGTGCGATGGCTTTACGGATTCGGATTCGTGTCCAGCTGATGCCCCACACGGACTCGCTCCTGCAAACTGCACCGAGTACTCTCAGAACGAGTTACGGCTGTTGTTGGATCATTGCGGATGATGTTCACATGTCTTTCTCCTGCAAATAAATTTATTTAATCTACTTTTTGGGGGGATTTTTCTTTCAGCCACCTTCCTTTTAGCTACAGAACATGAAGTGCATCTATCTGTAACATCACTGACTGTGTGAAGTTTAATACGCATTCAGTCATTTAGAGCTGTGAGGTTATTGTGCTGTCCTGACTCAAGACCAGACTCCGTCGCCGGGCGTTTCAGGGACTGCATGGCGGGGTGCCCCCCTTCTTTTTTCCTGAAGACTGAGTATTGTACTCGGTCCTCTGTGATGCTGCCTCTGCACACAGAGACTCGCTCCTGCGGGCTGCTGTTCCTTCCTGTCACTCTGCACAGGTCCCTCTGCCTGGAGCACCCCCTCCTCTCCAGGTGTCTGCCCTCTGCCAGCCAGCCTTGGGTCATTGCAAGGGCAGGGCTCTGTCTCGGTCACAGTAGCGGCGTGTTTTTGTGCTAAGGCACAGTGCCTGGCATGGTGAGTGCTTTGTATTTGCCACATTGGAACAGGAATGAGTGCTGTCCTTCCAGAAGCCTCCTCATCGCCATAGCCAAAAGTTCCACATGAGTACCTCTGGGATGACCATTACCCCTTCCTGCCTTGAATCACAGTCATTTGTGTCCTTGTGTTTTGGTGTGTAATAGGTCACGAGCTTAAGGCAGGACAGCCCTGGGTCTGTTCTAGTCCATGTCTCTCAGGAGTGCCCAGGCCAGGTGCCTTGCACAATTTCTGCTACAAGTGTGTGCTGAAATTTTGGACACCTAATTTTACAGCGGTAAGAAATTTTAGAAAACTTGTAATTTCACACCCTGTGTCGCTAAGGAAACTGAAGTTTGGAGAGAAAAAAGAACTTGCCACAGGTCACAGAATCACAGAGCCAGACCCCATAGGAAGTCTTCCATCTCTAGGGCAGGGTGATAGTGGTCAAGAGTGGTTTGAAATTGAAGAAAGCTTAAAAATGGTGATTGCTGTATTAATTAGACAGTGAGTCCCATCTTATTCTACTTGGATTTTTATATTTTTCATTGTATAACAATTAAGAATCCTTTTTTTAAAAAATCTCCATCTGAGGATATGTTTATTGACTTTAGAGAGAGAGGAAGGGAGAGAGACAGAGAGAAACATTGATGTGAGAGAGAAGCATCAATTGGTTGCCTCCTGTATGCACCCTGACTGGGGATCGAACCCACAACCTTTCGGTGCACAGGATGGCACTCCAGGCAACTGAGCCACCTGGCCAGGGCTAAGCCTCCTTTTAATAAGCCTTTCATGGTTGTAAGCCCTTCAACATAATTTAGTTTATCCTTCTTGTCACCATCTTTCTAATATGCTGGTGAGTTTTCTAGGAGAACATATTTTCTCTGTATTCCTTAGGAGAACATAAAGTTGAATAAAAGAAATCTCAACAACCCTCAAGTGCCTTACAGTCTAGTAGGAGAGGTTTCTGTTTTTGCTCTTTTTGCTGCAAAGGCTGTGGTTGATTGAAGTCTATTCAACTAAATGACCCTAAGTTTTACATTCAGTAAGAGGTGAGGCCATGCTCTTGTAGTCATTTTGTGTTGTTTTTACATCTATATGAAAACTTGGGGATTCACATCGGTTTTTTTGGTCTAATTGTTGCAGTATTCAAAGGTATGACTTCGCACATATACATGAGTGCACAAGCTGAGTGCTACAGGCACTCCACAGGAGTCAGCAAGAACTTAGAAAACACTTCAGCGGTGTGTGTATCACGTCAGAGCACTAGGTGGAGCTGATCAGAGACAAGGAGGGAATGGCCTTTGTAGGGTTGCGCTGGCCTGGGCCTTTCCAGGCACTGGTCACATGAGCCCTTTTTTTCCTCATTCCAGTCTGTGACAGGGCTCTCATTGTTCTCCTTTACACACAAGGACACTGACATTGAGAGTCGTTGATAACACCAAGTCCTCCCGGAGTCAGTGGGAGAACCAGGATCCCCACAAAACCATCCGTTTCGAGATAGGAGAGGTGAGGCTGGGTACTGAGTTGGGCTGCCTTCCTCTTGTGAAGATCGCACCACTGACCTCCTGCCTGAGAGCAGAGCAGGCCTGGGTGTTCAGCTGCTCTTTCGGGAAGCGGTGACGGCAGGCGCTGGTCCACCCGCCCGCTCGGCGAGCAGCGGGGGTCTAGAGTCTGGTGGCGGTGAGTCTGCCCTCTGCGCCCCGAGGCGAGGGCAGAAAATTGCCCCTCCTCTGCCCGCCTTTGTCCTCATTGGTTTTCTGTCTCTCCCAGCAGAGCTTGACCAGTCACTGAGAGCCTTTGGCCCAAGGACAGCAGGGCACAGTGAACGTGCAATACAGTGTACGGCCAGAGCAGATTCCTGAATTCCATATTACAATTTTCCCCATACCTCGGGTTTTATTTTTGAAACAAAAACGTAGGATTCATGCTTATTTTACTTTGTTACCTCTCCTGTCTACAGTTTTTAATTAAAAAAATTACAAGTCTTTCCGTCTAGTTTTAGGCACTTTGTCCCCTGAAGACGCATATGCTATAAAGTTTCAGACTCATTGTGGTCACTTCTGCTGCTTATTGAACTTTCGAAAAACACAAAAGTTTTCAGCCAGAACTGGTCATTGGACGTTGCCTTTCAAGTGCACCCTCTATTATGTGTGGCGAACCGCTGTGGAGTGGTTTTTGGAGTGGCCCGAGGAACTCCTGTGACTGCTTTATTATTCCAGGAGGAGGTAAGCCAGGGCCCTTTAAAGTCGATCACTGAAACAATGTGATGGAGCATAATCATTTGTGTGTCATGTAAAAATAGAAAGGTTTTCTGGCCATAGCCCATGCAAGTGATTGCTATAATGTCGGACATCCTGAAAAACAGTTGCAAGATTCAAAGGAAATGGAAATGCAGACCCGCTGAGCATTGTGGTCGACATCTGTCCGCTGCCTCCCCCGCGTCCAGGTCACTTATCCCAGCAACATTTGCCTGAGTTCCTGTTGGAGCCCGCCTGCATTTCCAGCCACTCACAACCCTAGAAGTAGATCCTCATTGGCTCAAACATGTTAGGATATTATTTCCTCCTGGCTTCAGTGATGGGCTCAGAAATGAGCAAACAACTCCACTAGGGCTAATGAAACTGGTGGGGACGTTTGCTGAGGGTTGGGAAAAAGAAAAGAAGAAAACAAGCCTCTATCCCTCGAGGCCCAGAGAACTCTGACGACTGGGTTTGAATGAGAAAGACTAGCCCCTGGTGATGCTGGCAGCCATCTTGCGGGCACAAAGGGGTGCCTGCCCAGGTCCAGAGCTGATGCCAAGGGAACAGAGGTGAGAGGTGGGGAGAATCCTGTCCCTGACACTGAGCCCAGATCAAGCCACGCTGCTGGAATTGTTTCACAGAGTGACTCAGTTGTTCATGATTTGAGCTGGCATTGGTGTATTTTTTTTTTTTTTGCTACTTCTTACGTAAGACCATTATGTACTGGGGCTTTGCTCAGCACCAAAGACAGGTGGACGTGATCTGAGTTTTGTCTTCAACATCTTAGTCTCGGCACATGTATAACTCAGCAAAATGTAATCAGACTGTTCATTGCTTCAATAAAACTATAATATAGGAAGATGTGGCTTCTCGGTGAGTGTGGGGAGAAAAATGGATTTCCGATAACTGGAATCAGGGTCAACAGTTAACCCAATTGCCTTCGAAAGCTAATGTAATCTTATGCTATGTTAATGCGAAAAGAGTCTTCTCTGAGTAGGTCTGTGCGTATAAATCACCTGGAGAACCTTGATCTAGTGGGTCCAGGGTGCGGTTTGAGGTTCTGCATTTATAACAAGCTCCCAAGGGTTACTAACGCTACTGGCTGTTGATGAAATCGAGAGAGAAAATTATTCGTCCAACTTTTTCAGAGAGCAGAATCACAGCATTCAAGCTAGGCCCTGGGGATGCACCATGCCTAAGGACACAGTATCTGTCCTCAGGTAGCAGGGTATCATGGCACCCTAGCTATCAGGAGGGAATCCATCCTGGTAGGTAGTGTGCAGGGTGCTGCGAGCAGGTCAGGTCTGGCCAAGCAGGGCTAAGGGTGTGGTCGGAACAGATTCGATGGGAACAGATATATTGGGCTCAGACCGACAGCACTGAGTGAGGCAACCCTCCCACCCAGCACCCAGCCTGGGGAGTGAGCCTTTCGGTTGAGCAGGGCCTTGGGGCCGAGTTCAGAACCACATGCATTCCATTCAGTCTGGCCTTTCACAGCATCAGTTTTCCACACTGGAGAGCTGGAAACAAGGAAAGGCAGACTATTTGTTTTAAAGTTCTGCTTCCAAGTAATGCTGAATGTTCTCAGGCCTCCCACACTATAGACTGAAGTAGACCCAGGGCTGGAGGTCAGGCCGAGGGAGGCAAGCATCACTGGCACTGCGCAGATGCCGGCTTAGTCAGCTACTTCGTCTGGGCCTGCTGACTTGGCCTCCCGCATCCTTCACGTGCACGCACGGGCCGCTCACGGATGGGATTCCTGGCCACGTCTCTCCTCGCTGCTGCTCAGATGCTGCGACAGCCTGCTTCCTTCAGAGACCTCCACAGTCGGCTGCGCACACAGCCCTGAGAATGAACTTGACCTGTGGATTTGAATTAAGTCACTCTTGTTCCAGACTCCTCAGTGGTTCCTCACATCCTTTTCCATCAAAGGAAAATGACTTCCTCGGCCTGACATTTAGCATCTTCTCTCTGCTTTCCCATCCTTCCTCCTGAGACATCTGTTTACTTCAACTCCAGTGACTGCCTTGTTCTAGCAAGTGATCCCTCACCTCTGTGTCTCAACTGGGGTTTCCTCTAGGGAAAGAGGGACCCTGAGGAGGCAGATCTTCTCTTGGCTCAAAAACCCATTGGCTGGATGACTCATCTCAGCAGTTAACGTCTCTGGGCTGTTTCCTGGGGCCCAGTCGTGGAGAGCTGTGGTAGGCACTCTTTGTCATCACCGCACTTATTACAGAGGCACTGTATGGATACTACTGAGCTCTTTGTAAACATCTTCACTGAAAAAAAATTTTTTTTAGTTTTATTGTTCTATTACAGATTATAGTTGTCCCAATTTTCTCCCATTGCTCTCCCCGCCCACCCCACCCCCAATGGTTAATCCCCACCCTTTTGTCCATGGGTCATTTATACATATTCCTTGATTAGACCCTTCCCCTTCTTTTCCTCCATTCCCCTTCCCCCTCCTCTCCTGTCACTGTCAGTCTGTTCCTTGTTCCCATGCCTCTGGTTCTGTTTTGCTTGTTTGTTTTGTTCATTAGGTTTTTCTCACAGGTGAGATTATATGGTATTTGTCTCTCACTACCTGGCTTAATGCTGCGTTCTATCCATGCTATCACAAAAGGTAGGGGCTCCTTTCTTCCTGCTGCGTAGTATTCCATCGTGTAAATGTACCAGTTTTTCGATCCACCCACTTACTGATGGGCACTTCGGCTGTTTCCAGCAGTTGGCTGTACGGTAGTCAGCCTGTGTCCCTCACTTCCTGGGCATGACCCTCAGAGTCAAGACTGCAGACAAGATGGTGTGTGATTTCCAAGGTGAGGTCATAAGAGGCATTGCCGTGAGTCTCTACCTTAGTCCCTCAGATTCCTCCTCCAGAGGGAAGCCAGACGCTGTGCCATGTGGACACTCGGGCAGCAATGCAGAGGGGGCCAGGAGAGCACACCCTGCCAACAGCCAGCATCAGCCCGGAAGTGAATCCCCTGGCTTTTCATCTGACTACAGCCTTACCAGAGACCTTGAGCTGGAAGCACCCAGCCAAAATGCCCCCAAAGTCCTGATCCACCGAAACTAGGGGAGATACACCATTACTGTTGTTTAAGCCCTAAATCTTGGGGTAATTTTCTTCCTGGCAATGGATGACTGATACAAAGGACATTTGCGTTATCTCGGACAGATGGGGAAACTGAGGCTCAGAGCAGTTTAATAACCTGTCCAAAGTTTTATAGTCAGGGAGGGTCTTTCTGGCTCAGAAGCAGGGTCACTGACCTGACCAGCCCCTGCACAGCACTGACGTGGGCTGACTTTTATCACCCACCATGAGCAAAGGCAGATATGGCCTCTGTACCATAATGAAGACTTGTGCCTTTTTTTCCAGTGCCTCTATTTTGGTCTTAACATATTTTAGTAATGTCAGATTGTTTCTTATACACCCGGCAAATAGCCTTAGAAACCTTTCATTCAAAATCGTTTATTCTAACTTGAGTTGTATAAAGTCACAGCACACAAGTGGCTTATTAAAACAAAAGTAACCAACCTTCCATATAAGGAGCCTTTGTTTTCCTTATTTTTCTCTCCCTTCCTCTGAAGCCTGAGTCCTCCCCACCAGCAACTCCCTCCCTTCTGGGTAGAACTTACTAAACCCTCTTGTGCCCTTTGCTTGTACATGGAAGTGAGTCCTCCAGCCTCTCATCTGACCACAGCTTCACTGGAGAGCTCTGGGCAGAGGCACTGGGCTGATCTCAGAGCCCCGCCATGCCACCCTGCCACCCTGCAGCCGTGAGGCCACTTGTCTCCCTCCCCTCACACCACGCACTCTCTAAGCCCAAGAACCCTGTTGTTTTTATCTGTCTCCCTGGCGCCTGGCACCGAAGAGGCACCCAATAAAGGTTTATTGAATGAATGAAGCCTATCTATAGTGTAGGTTGTCATGACTGACTATAAACAGCTCCTGGGGTGAGCTGGCAAGCATTCTGTCCTGGAGACTGTCAACAGAGGCGCTGACCTTGTCTTAGCCACTAACCAGCTATGTGACCTTGGGCAAATTCCTCCACCCCTGACAAGGCTCTGTTTCCTTGTCTGCAGTGAGTTTGTGAGGCGGTGTGTCACTGGTTCCCACACCTGGTGGATTAACAGGATCACCTGCAGAGCATAAGAAACACTGATTCCGGGTTCCACCCCAGACTGTAGAGTCCTGGCCTCTGTTTGGAAACCACTGAACAAACATCTCTTTGTGTAGCTCCCTCTCCCTTAAGTGACCAAAAACACAGGCCAGTTTTGAAGCCTCAATATGCACATCTGTAAAATGGGGATGATAACCATGGTGACTGCCCCCAAAACTTCATGGGGCTGAGCCTCACTAAGCATGGGGGGAGGGCCTCGAAGGTTTCTACCAATTCTAAACAAGTCAAAGAACTATCGGTCATTTTACCTGCATTTCTGAGTGTGACTTGGAGTCCCATCTTGGCTGCCCAACACTGACAGAGCCCCAGTGGTGCCCATCCCCCCATTACGTGTAGGTAATCCCCTGGGGAGACCTGTCTGGTGCTTCTCCCACTAGCAGTCCAGAGTTCCTTGAAATCCCCTCACTTGTTTCTAACTTGGCGGTGGGGCATTGTCTCTTTCCAGCTTCCCCAACACTCTTGGCTCTTGAGGCAACTTAAGCATTTCTCCTGACCCTCCTCTACCCCCTGTTCTATCTGTTATCCTGATCCTCTGACACTTTCTCAAACGTGTCACCTAAATTGGCAGGTGGCCCACCAGTAGATTGGCTAGGTGCCCTGTGTTTGGGTCAGGGCATAGGGATGATGCTGTGAAAGCTGACAGAAAGCCGAGTGGACCAAGATGGCACGCTGTTGCATTATATCTACAACCAAGGACAGAGGGGACCTAGAATGGCCTGTTTTTGGTGCTCCCTTTGGGGGCTAGGCGTGAAGCTTGTCGATGGTGAGGAATGGGGGAGGAAAGGCGGAGGGAAGGCATCAAGGATTCATTGAGTAGCGGCTTTGTTCCAGGCACTATGTACATATTTTTCATGACAGGCAAGCTTTACAGCACATCTGCTTTGCGGTGCAGTTTTCATTTGCCACCAAGTTACTCCTCATCCTGGGTGCCAGTGGGAGTTGCGGTTCTCAGCTTCCACAGCAGGCAACTGAGCCTTGGGGAAATAGAATGTCTTGTCCAATGTCCCAGTCAGCAAGATGCTGAACCAGGATTCGAACCCTGCTCTTTGTGACTCCAGAGCTTGTCCTTTTTGACGTAAATGGTGTTTATTCACACCCCATATTTAGCATTTAAACTTCCAGGGAAATGCTCAAACCTAGAATAGGATTTCTTTTAAGTTTTTGGAGCCAAAAATTATTTAAATTTTATGGCTAGGAAAAATGTAAACTTACATGTTCAGCAGACCAGAGATGATAAATCATTTGCATTTGTCAAATAAAATTCTTTGCTGTGATAAAGTAAATCATTCCTTGGCCTTGTAAAAAATTAGGCCTCACTTGAACTGTTTTCACTTCAGCCTTTGCTAATATTTCTGTTATCTCCATTAGGGTTACAATGATGAATGCTTTTCATTCGCATCGTTAAGCGCTTCAGCGAATGTGTGAACACACAGAGCATCATAAGTCATAGGGAAATGAAACAACGTGGTCTCGGGAAAGAAGAAAAGCCTTGAGAGCATTTGACAGAGTGGGGTTAGCATCCTGTCTCTGCCACTCTCTAGCTATGCAAACTTAGTCAAATTCCTTAGCCTCCCTGGGTCTCAGTTTACTAATGTGTAAAACCTAGGTGATAATACCTATCTCACTGGGTTGAGATGACATACTTGTAATACTTTGCAGTGTTCCTGGCATGAAGTAAGTGCATAATAAATGTCATGGTTATTGGAAGAGTGGTCATGGTAGCTAGTTACTTAATGACATGCCCAGGGCCCCCTTCAGTTATTAGCCCTTTGGGCAGCAAGACTGAGCATAGGTAGGCCTTACTGTCTGGTAGGCCCCACCTGCTCATGTAGTCCTGCCCCTGTTAGAAGTAGGTCCAACAGTAGGCAGCTGAAGCTCATTAGCGGGTGTATCTGTTGGCTGCAAGTAACAGAATGTCTAACTTCAAGTGTCTTACATGGTAAAAAATACTGATCACCTCTTATGAGTATTCTTACACTGAGGTAATTCCAGATTTGTTTAAGTTGCTCAAAGATACCATCACATTTCTAGATTCTTTCTTTTGCCATTTTCAGCCTGTTGGCTGTTAAGCTCTCTCCCTCATAGTCCCAAGGTGGCTGCAATAACTCCAGGCATCACATCTTTCTACCACAGAATGCAAGATCAGAAAGAGAAAAGGGCCTGTTCCATCCTTATGTCTCCTTTAAAGAAAGATGTGAAATTTCCCCAAAACTCCACTTTCAAGAAGACTTTTCAGCTCTTTGTTGGCCAGAATTTTATGAAGCACTCGGCCCAGTCCAGTGGTAAGGGAAATAATTGGGGCCAGTGAGTCTCAGCTCTGGTCGAGAATGAATTGGGGAGCCTTTAAAATACAGACGTCTAGGTTCTACCCTTAGAGACTGATTTATTTGGGCTCAGTCGGGGCCACGTGCCTCTGGGTGTGTATGCATGTGTGTGTGTGTGTGTGTGTGTGTGTTTACACTCCAAGAAGCTCTGATGAGCATCTAGGGCTGAGAATCATTGGTTTAGACTCTCCATGTTTCACCACCTGGAACGGGGAGCACCTTAGTGTTCACTGACGCATATGGCCGTGGGGTTTCTGAGTTCTCGAAGGGTGAGTGTGGCTACTGGGTAGACGTCCCTAAGGGATGTCTGTTAAACTTTGACAGACCCGAGTGAGAACTCTAGGCCTTCCACCTGTAAACTGCATAAGTTTGGTTAAACCAATCGCTCTGAGCCTCAGTTTCTTTATGCAAACAGTGAAGGAAGTACTACCTACCTCTTGGAGTAGTTTTAAGGTTAAATGAGACCAAGGAAGTGAGAACAGCTGACACAGATTAGGGCTCAGTACGTGTTAGTGAATGTCCCTGGAGGTCAGATTTTCCTCTCCAGATCAGAAAATATAACTGGACCTACCCTGGGATCCGTGTGGCCTTTCCGATGTGGTGGTGACCTGAATACTTGACCAAAGCAACGGCAGCAAAGTTCCTCTGTGTTGTTTGGACAGGAGCCTCGGCACAGAGTCGGTCAGAAAGAAGCCCTGGGCAGGGCTTGGTGGAAGGTTTCTGATGACCATGAAGGAAAGAGTGAGGCGTGAGTTCTGGCTGGATTCTAGGGTGTATCAGAGCCTGCAGAGCCCATGCTTTACTGCTTAATGGAAGCTCTGGGCATGGCCAGCCTCCTCCCTGTCAACCCGGTGGCCTCTTTATCTGCCTACTGTCCAGGAAAAGAGTTAAGTGTAAACTAACAGTTCTTGGAAATGGGTTGTCAGGTCGCCGAACCAATATGTTACAGTTAATCTGCTAAAAACAGCGAGGCTCCCCATTTGTAAACATCTCCTCGATAAGCTCTTTATAGCATATACAACCTGGGAAAACGAATGGCGTCCTACCAGCTGCCCTGGAATCGCTGTCCCCCTGTGCTCGTCCATATGACTTCCTGCTTCAGCTCAGTCCAGCCCAGTCCAGCCCAGTCCAGCCCAAGTCACTGGGACCCACCTGAGCAGAGCTCTGAGCTGCTCCTAGGCTGGAACCCAGGATTCCCAAGGGGGAGCAGGTGGGGACGTCTGTCTTCAGAAGACTCAGGGAGTGGGGTTAAACTCTGGGAGACCGCCCGGTAGTGGGGCGTGATCGTGAACTGAAGAGTCAGGCGACCCGGGGCTTGGATCCTGGCTCTCAGGCTCAATGCTCTGTGGCTTTGGAAAGTGAGTGAGTCGCCTCCTGTATGTGTTTAACTTCTGTAGGTTTACCCCGCAAACGTGGTAAAAGTGCCTGAGAAGAAGAGAGACCACTACCAACAGCCCGGGGATTTCGCCTGCCGGGCTGTTGGCGAGCACCTGCCCCGCAGAGAGAGGGGACGGTGGGGCTCTGTGTGGTCTGTCAGTGTGGGCCCTGCCGCCTCTCTGTGCTGGCATCTTGCTCTGCTGACGGGATTCAAGCATGGAGGGCGATGACATTTGACTAGAGACCTTTCTGTGCCTTGCTTGCGGACTGTGGAGCCCAAGTCCTGGGTGAGGTGTGGTTCCTTTCCATCTTCCCAACAGGTCGCGTTCTGTCATTTTCTCTTCCAGAGTGGGAGGGGTTCGGTTCTTCTCCAACTGCCTTTTCTCCTCAGAACCTAATACAGAGCCTAGCGCATAATAAATTAACATGAAAATTAACACTTGGTGCCCATCCGCTTCCACCTCCTCCTCATGTGGGAGCAGAGACAGGAACATTCCATTGTGACTCACCCCGTCTAACCGAGCTGGTCAGCTCAGCACTGAGTTTCTGACCCCAAAGACCAGTGAGTTCCTTCTCTAGGATTACTGAATTTAGAAATGGAACAGCAGCTTAGAAATAAAATATAGGGGCACGGTTTTTGATGGCATTCAACCCTCTGGCTCCAGTATATCCTGGAGTCCAAACGCCTGCCTGTCCTTGAGCAGAGCCAGCATCCTTGTAAGACACTCACATGCTTACCTAAGCTAGTCCAAGGTAGGTTTCAGCCACTTGCAAACAAAGTAGTTCTAAGCAACACAATAATTTAGATCGGAACACGCCCTGTGTCACTCGGATCAAAGGTTCAAGGTAGGCTCTTTGGCAGAGGCTCTCACAGGCCGGCCTGCCTCGCGCCCCGTTGAAAGATACCGGAGTGGCCACAGCGCTGAAGCAGTGAGTGGGCAGTCACAGGCCTGGGCCTCCGTGGCGCTGAGTCACGCCTGCTGTAAGCGTGCTCCATGGAGAAAGCCTCTCAGGCCCACCAGGTAGGAAGCGCTGGTCGCGTGTCCTCCAGCAACTGTGCTTTGGGGAAACGGCTCCGCTTCAGTGCTTTGGTTCATGCTGACCTAGGGCATAGCACTCCCATTCTACTGCTTTTGGCAAAACCGTAACAGACTATTTTGAGAGGCAGTACGGGCCTGAGAGCCAGGAGGCCTGAATTCTAGTTTTCTCTGTGATTAGGAGCAATTTGTCTCACCCCTCTGGGGCTCCGCTGACTGGTTTGTAAAATGAGACGATTGGAGCAGAAATGGAACGGGAGGTTTGTCTTGCCAGCTAACTCTGCTTCCGTGTACTGACTCACATTGCCATGCAATGCCCGGTGCACAAGCTCAGGAGTGCAAGGAATATACCTTTATTTTCCCACAAGGAATTTAATTTTTGCCCCAAGCTCCGTTTACACTTGAGGGGTCTGTCCCATCTTTCCCCAGGGTCATGCACAAGTTCTGGAAGCTTTCTAGAGGCTGGCAACCCATTTGGCCTTTACAACCATCTGTCCTCAGCAGCATCCTCAGAGACATGTCTCTTGTTATCCTGTCTTGTCCTCAGTCATTGGTGGTTAAGCAACTTGCTCAGAGTCTCACATAGATTATAAAAAATGGAAACCCACCCTGGCTGGTGTGGCTCAGTGGATTGAGTGCCGGCCTATGAACTGAAACGTCACCAGTTTAATTCCTGGTCAGGGAACATGCCTGGTTTGCGGACCAGGTCCCCAGATGGGGGCATACGAAAAGCAAGCGATTTCTCTCTCTCGTACATTCATGTTTCTCTTCTCTTCCTTCCTCCCTTCCCCTCTCTCTGAAAATAAATAAATAAAATCTTTAAAAAAAATGCACACCTGAGCTGCAAAATTCTAAAGTCTATATAGATGTAAATATAGATATAGAGATATATTATCATACGTAGATTTAAGATACATATATACATACATATATATACACACACACATACATGTGGTGCCTTTTAAAAAATTCTCAAAAGTGAGTACAGTAAGTTTCATTACCCTCATTTCTCAAATGTAGAGACCGAGGCTCCGTTTCCGTAAGTGTCATGCCCTAATAAGAAGACTTGGCGATTCTAACTCAGTTCTGTCTCATCCCAAACCCTGGGCTCTCCCCCTAAAATTCCTGTCTCAATTACATTTTAAAAATTAGGCGAGACCTTAGGCAGAGTGTCGAATGGAACACATGCTAACTTCAGGGCTGGCTGGCACCTCGGCCACCTGCCCTGTGGTGAGGACAGAAGCTGTCCTGTGGGTTGGAAGCAGTTCTTTGGGCATTCCAACTGAAAGCCTGTATTCATGCCAGTGGCGGCCTTCAGATTCTTCAGGGCAAGGGCTGTGAAGGAAAAGGTGAGGAGTAAATTATGAGGCAGGGGGTGGTTCCATCACGGTAATTTGAAGGATGGGAGGAAGCTCTCTAGCAGAGGGAAATGCCGTCTGGAGCCCAAATTCTTGGATACGTTAACATAGAAGAATGAGAATCATTGTCTATGGAGAAACTTGGCTATCATCAAATAAGTCCTACTTTGACTTTAACAAATTTTTTTCAGAACAAATTTAGCAAACTTTTGAAAATCAAAGACGGAGTACTAAGAAGCACCCCCCAAATCTTCATACCTTAACATAAGCATAGTTGGTATTAATGTCCTAGAAAATTCTCCGAAGTTTCTTTAAAAAGAATTATAACTCTTGAGTTGGTAATCACCCATCTTTTCCATTTAGCATTTTTTATGACTTTTTTTTTCATATGACCACATATTTTTATAACATTATCTTTCATGAGTGCAAAATATTTCATGTGGTAGATATAACATAATTATACAATCATTCACCTATTTTTGGACAGAGAGGGTTTCCCCAGCCTTTAGCCTATGGTAAATGACACACTGTCCAACCTCTGCGGGGACAAAGCAGTCGCTGTGCCTAGCCTGTACCTTCTCGTAGTCTCACAGTGGAACTCCATCCCCCGCTCTTCCCACTTCGTTGCCAGTCTCCTGCCTGGGCACCTCATGTGGGATCTTAGACGATCCAACCTCATTTTCAACCCTTTAACAACCACCTCTAAGGTGCCCCTGTCCTACAGCACCAGCCCCTTTACCTTGAGTCCCTCAGTTATCCTGTCCCCTCTCCCTCTCCTCACCCCCACGTTGTGTCTTAGGGTATCGTGGCTTCTGCCTCTTCCAATTCAACTAGACTCGCCCTTGCCAAGACCCCCAGATGATTCCTGAGGACCTTTCTCAGGGAGCACCTTTAGGACCTTGTTTCTCCACCTGACTCCCTTGGCCTTTGTGACGTCGCTGTCTGCATCTCCGAATCGTCCTCCGACCTCTCTGTGCCCTCCCCGCCCGTCTCTTCCGTCTCGCCCAGTCCTTTCGCGCCGGCGCTCCCCAGGGTCTCATTCTTGGCCCTCTCCTCTTCTCACTGTAGAGACTCTCTTGCTGGAGTTTTATTTGTTCTCAGTTTCAGTAACTTTCAGTAAGTTGCTAACCTCCCCCCATCAAACCTCTGTCTCTACTGCGAACCCTTCTACCAAGTTTTACTCAGGCTTCCAATTCACAAACACTTGTCAAGGGCATTATGTGTGCCAGGATTTGCTCTCGAGTAGATTCGAAGATGGATAAAGGATGGTCTTCCCCGAAGTCAGGTGTCCGTTCTCTGTGGGGCATCTCACTCAGGCAACACACAAACAACAACCCACCCTGAACTCATGCTGAGGCTCCCCGCCCACCCAGACCCACTCCTGTGCCTGGGATCCCTCATCGCCCTCCAGCTAGTCGCCCAAGCCAGAAACTCAGGGGCTCTCCTAGACTGGCTCTAACCTCATCTCCATGGCCTGCGACCCTCTCAATGAGCAGTGTTGAACTTGCGCACTGGCCTCCTCCCTTCCCACCACAACCCTCCTCTCCTACCTCCTCTTCTGCAATAACTTTTTCATGGATCTCAGGGCTTTCAGGATGGTTCCTAAACACAAACCTGGCGGTGCCGCCCTGTAGTTGAAACCTCTGGTGGCCTCCCATCACGTGTGGGAGACGCGCCAGCTGCTGGACTCCCTGTGCGGCCCGACCCTGGCCTCCCTCTGGCTATTTCTCTGCCCTTCTGTGTCTCACACTCTGTGCTTGATAGCACTGAACTGCTTGTCGTCCAGCTGCTCCGCCACCTCGGTCGCTTAGTACCTGCGTTGTTCCCTTTGCCTGTAATCCTGTACCTCGATTTCTCACTTACTCAGTTTAATTTTTTTTTTCTTTAAACCTAAACATCATCATCTCAGAAAAGATCTCTCCCTCCCCGCCTCCCCGGGGTTAGTCCTCCTGGGTTCTGTGCAGTGCTAGCAACCCGTACTTGCCTTTTGCACCGCGTTGGGAAACCTCACATTGTCCATCTGGTCACACCACCGTCTTCCTTAGGAGTTCAAATAAATGTTGGGTGAATAAATTTTAAAAATCCCGTGTACGTGCCTGAGCAATTCTATGTTAGTTACTGATCGCTCCAGTTCAGAATAACCTGTGGGGCTTCCCATCATAAAATCTGGGGAGAAACATGTCCATGGGATTGTCCAAAGTTCTCCAACTGGGCCAAGAATTAGGATTTCACCTTTGACCTCCTAACTCCCATCCCAGGCACTGACTTCGAGACCACAGCAAAGCTCCCAGAATTTCAAGGCACTGGACAAACTCTCTGCCCCACGGATTAATTTTAGAGTCATTGAAATTCTGCCAGCTCTGGGGGAAGTGATTGGGAGCCAGGCTGACAACCAGCAAAGGAGGAAATTACTCTGTGTCTATTTCAAGATGAGAGAATTGTAACCACGGGCCCTCCCCCAGTGATGCTGTTCGAAAAAACATAAATTTAATACTTTCATGAAACTCAATCTCCTAACCATAAGTGTTTCAGGCTCCCTTTGATGTTCAGGAAAAATAGCCTGGTGCCAACGTCTTCTGCACATATGGTGTGAAAGTCGCCCTGCACACGAGCCCAGAGCCCTGGCCCCCAACTCTCGAGAAGGGAGAGTTAATATTTGTTGCAATAACTCGACAAATATTTATTTAGTGTCCACTATGTGCCAAACACACTGTATTGCTGGAGAAGGTTTCTGGGCCAGAAGAAAGGTGTTCAAATCCTTTTTTGGCCCCCAATTGGCCTCAGATCATTGCCAAACCCATTCTTCTCCGGGGTTTTCATACTTAACCTTTCTGGGAGGCAAGAGGGATTACGTGAGAGAAAGAACAAGGAAGAGACCACCTAGCACAGTGCCCAGTACCTAAATCTTTATTTCAAAAAACAAAAAACAAACAAAAAACCCCTACAAAAAAACTAGAGGAGTCAGTTTCTGACAAGTATAATTCGAGGTCGGAATTGTGGCTCTTATTTCAAGCAGCATTAAAAACCATTAGGGGTGCATTAATTAGAAATGCACTTGGCTGAAGAAACACATCCAGAGGCAGGTCAGTGAATGATGAACGGTTGACTCCTTGGGGAAAATAAAACCCGGATTGGTAGCGTTTGCTGATTTCCATGGTGGAAATACCCCACGGCCGACTTCAAGCACCCCAGGCGAGAGGACTGTCTGCGCAGCTGGGAAGACCTGTGACATCTCCCGCAGCGTGGGTCATGGTGTACAGCATAGAGCTGGGGGATGCGTGGCGTCCCTACCACTCAGATACAGTGGATGCGTAGAGCCCCAAGAGCACAGTCAAATATGCAAGATATTTAGGAATGGATGAGTTTTGTGTATTTCTTACCTTTATTTTCAACATAATTTGTTGGTGAGATTATATGCCTTAAGTTTTAGTAATGCTTATGTTAAATAGCTGGCCCGCCAAGTTCCCAACAACCTCAGAGTCCCCTCTCAGGAGCTAGGTGGGTCAGCTCCAGCACGCTGCCAGGGCACACCGTTCTGCTGCCGGGACTTAAACATGTTGTGCTTTATTTGTCTCAAGAGACAAAAAGTTCAGGGATGGGCGGCCAGAGCTGGTGACTCGGTAAAGCCATGAAGGACCCAGCGCCGTTCTGAGGACGAGCCCTTTGTCCTCGTGGGTCTTGCTGCATGATTGTGAGGTGGCTGCTGTCCATCTAGACTCTGTGCCCACCCCCCACGCAGCAAGGGGGCAGGAGGGAAAGGGCGGCGTGTGTTTATGTGGCAAGAGATGCTGCGTTAGTTTCCAGTTGCTGCTGTAACAAATGACCACACGTTTAACACAAAGAGCAGCGGCTAAAGGCAACACAGGTTTCTTCTGTTACGGTTCCGGAGGCCGGACGTCTGCAAGGATTCTCACTAGGCTGAAGCTGAGGCGTCAGCAGAGCTGTGTTTCTCTGTGCAGTCCCTGGCAGTGGGGCGTGGGGGGACCCACCGGCTCTCCCTCTCCAGTTTCTAGGGGCCGCCCAGATTCCTTGGCTCGTGAAGCCCTCCCACCTGCCAAGCCAGCAGCGGCTGCTCGAGCACCTCCTCTCGCTGCTCTGGCGCTGCCTTCTCCGACTCATTCCCTCATAAGGCCCCCCATGGTAATATCAGGCCTACCTGGATAATCCAGAACATTGTAGGATCCTCACCTTAAGCTCTTCGGCAGCGTCCCTTTTGCCAGAGAAGGGAATAGCTTCACAAATTCCAGCAATGAGGACATGCACAACTTTGGGGGCCATTATGCTGCCCACCACAGACACCTTCACCAGCGGCCATTTCCTGTTTTCCATGGGCCACAGCTGGACTGTCACAAGGCCATCCCTAGTTCCGGGCAGTGCAGGAGATCACGTTTTAGCTGCTAGAGCAATCTAGAAAATGTGGCTAAGGTAGCAGGGGGCTGGAAAGGACAGTCGCTCAGTTGGCCAGTAGTGTCTGCCACGTGGGAGACAGCTGACAAGTCACCAAGCAGGTCTGTCCCGAGGGCGGCCCACCTTCCAGTCTGCTAGTTATTTCAAAAGAAACAGACTGCTACCCTAAATTAGTAATTGGCGGGTCTCCCATATTAGAGGCCGTCATTCAAGCACGTTTCCTCGCCTGCCCTCCACTCTGCTCTCCTTCCTCTCTTCGCCTGCAGGCTCACTCCCAGCCCGTCTCCGGCACGCAGCAGGCAAAGGGGATGCCTTCCTGTGCTCCCTTTAGTGTCTTTCACGGGGCGGATGGGAGGCGAACCCCTCTGCCCTTCAAGTCAAGGGGGAAGGAACAGGACATAGCGCTGTGGCCAGCTGCCCTCACCCGTCCGCCGTGAATCATGTTGGAAAATTTATGCCACTTGGCTTTTCCATCCATTCCTCAATTGTTTAGACACTGAGAGGGAGGTGGAGGATGGGGAAGGGGTTGGGTAGCCACATCTGATGGGCATCTGGTGGTCGGACATGTTGACTTAGGGAGGAGAGTTACCTGTAGCAGGGAGTACTTCATGGTACTGACACAGTAGCCGCTCACTGGCTCTGCCACGTGCCTGTGTTTTTTACATGACAGGACACGTGACACAGAAAAGCTGATCATTGGAAGAGCCTTTAATCCCCACCCCGGACACTGCCAGGAGAACGGAACACAGGAGAAAATGCTCCTGTCTTGTCAAGCAGGTACGTCGCCTGCAGGTAAGCAGTGAACGATGGAACACGACAAGACCGCCTGGCATGTTTCATATTCCATAAAAGAATTGAGAGTGTCCCACTATGTCACTCGGTGTCCCTCCATAAGGTCAGACATTTCAGACTCACTACCCTCAGAAGCTGCCGGGCTTTTTCATCACGACAAGGACGCTGTGTAACGGTGCGTCCCTGTTTCTGAGGCTCAGCGGCAGCCGCCTCGTTGACCTGCACGGTGTCAGTGTTTTCTTCCTTTCTTCCTCAGTGCTGGTTATTTCCGCTTTGCTAACCTCTCTGGAGGCATGTGCATCACTCTAACTCTTTGGGGCAAGTGAGGTGAAGTAGACGTGGCGGGCGATCTGGAAGAATGGGCAACCGAGAGGACAGCCGGACACCGAGCTCTGGGAGCCCAAGGGCAGCGAGGGCGGTCCGAGGGCCAGGGGGCCGAGAAGCCACATGCAGAGAGAGAGGCCGAGCCACAGAAAGTGGGCGGCCATTTGGATAAACACTTGACATCTCTATATAGTGTTGAGGTCGGGGGAGGCCCGGAAGGAATTTTCAGGGAAGAGCTATTATAGAGTAAGAACTTCCCTTCTGAGCCTCTCTAAACAAAGGCTTCATACGCAGATGGAGCGGTGTGGTTTTGCTGCTGCTTCTCCCTCTCGTAACCACATTGCTGCATAAATGAAGCCAACATCTCGAGAGGGAGTGGGGCAGTCGGCTGACAGAACCCGGGTCTGTGGAGTGGGCTCCGCGAGGGAGCCTCTGACGGCTCCCTCAGCCCTGGAGGCTGCCGGGGCTTAACGTTTTCACACTGAGGTTCAGTTTTTCTTTGTCTCTTCCTGTTCTCTGCCACATGGTGGTAGCCTGGGTTGCACAGAATCTTGTGAATCCACTTAGTCATGACTGCAAATGGGAGCTTTCGGAGTATAAACTTTATTCATTGGGGTGATTTCAGCCATGTCTTGGTGACAGGGCACCATCTTAACAAATGGTGAGAGCCGGAAAAACCGTAGCCTCCCACCCTGGCCATGGGATTGTTGTTCAAAGGCGCGCGAAAAGTATGGAGGGCACAGATTCTTTAAAAAAAAATTGTGGTAAAATAGATATAATGAAAGTCACCTTTTTAATCATTTTAGGCATGCAGTTTTGTGGCACTGAGTACATTCATGTGGTGCCACTGTCGCCGCCATTCCTCTTAGGGACCTCACCTGCTCCCCGAGTGGGAGTATTCTGTTTCTGTTCAACAACAGCCCTCCAGTTCTCCTCCCCGGCCTGCAGCCACCATTCGGCACCGTCTGCCTTCTGTCTCTGGGTGCCTCGTGCCCGTGGCATCCCACAGTATTTGTCCTCTGTGTCTGGCTCATTTCACGTACCGTAGTCTCTTTAAGCATCGTCCATGTCGTGGTCTGTGTTGCAGTCTCATCCCCCTTCAGGGCCAGGTGGTGTTACGGAGTGTGTGTAGACCCTCTTTCGTGGGCCTCTCCATCTGCTGCGAAGTCGCATCCTATCATGGTCCGTGGTGCTTAGCGTCCGTGCACGTGCCCCTCGGCCATTGGTACAGCATCCGCGGGGAATGGCAACGCACGCCCTTTGCCCCCCCTTTAACCAGGTTGCTTATTTTTGGTTGTTGTGTCGTGTGTAGGTAACAATGATAACTATTTAATCATCAGCAAATAGAGCATCCCACCCTTTTTTCCTTTCAAGCCCAAGATTTGAAGTACCATTTACATCGATTTGTGTCTAGAATATTCCAATCTCGTTTCATTACCTTTCGGTTAAAAGGTTTTCATGTAAACAATGTAGCCTGTTATAGAAACAGGGGACCCAGAGGGAAAAGGGTTGGAAATCTGGCAGCTGGTCTCAGGTAGGGCCCAAAATGGCAGAACCCAAAGCCCTATCCCCATGTCCTAATTATCTGCCAACCGCTCTTGGGCAGAGCTTCACTGAGCCTACCCACTGGCATGTCTGCTGCCCAGGCCATACCATCTTGAGGGACGAGAGGGTGGCTCTCTGCCTTCGATGCCGAGGAACATGGGAAATAAAGCAGCTCTGCTTTACGGCAGCTGGGAGAAATCCCAGCTCCCAACTCCCCCTCAAAGTCTTGCAAATGGTTCCGAGAATCCCAAGAAGCAGGCGTGCCTTGTGCCCCCTAGGAACTTGTCTTTTGGAGGTGTGTGGCTTCAACCTTGTTCCTCTGCCACTCTTGACTTCTGGAGCAACATGTCCTCTGGCACTGCCTGTCCGAGCCTTCTCTAGGGCCGTGGATGCCCCTCTGTGCCCACCTCAGGGCTGATGACACTGACCTCCAGCCCACAGTTCTGATGGCTGCCTGGGCTGTGGCCTGCGAGGCGGCAGGCACGCCATGCACTTTTCTCATTTTTCTAACTTACTCTCACTCTTCATGACGCTTTTATGGCAGCCCCCTGACCACAAATCTGGCCGTAGCCCTGTGTGCAGGACCCAACAGCTGTCTGGGCTGGACCCAGAGCCACCCCACTGAGGCAAGCACGCTGCCTGCTGGTCAGACTTGTATGAAGGAGCTCACTCTCTTTAGGGTGAGCTTTCCACCAGGACACTCTTCTCTGTCCTCCTCATTCAGATATATCTCACACGGGCCCCTCTGTTTCTCCATCATCTCCTGGGTGGGCACAGAAGAGGGAAACGCTGCATTCAGCTACTGTTTTTCATCCTCTCATTTTCCTCTTGAGATGGTCGAGCAGAAAGGTCCTTCCATGTCTCCACCTGCAAGATCTAAATTTTATTTCTCCAGTGCGAGGAGTCCCACACACTTTGGCATTTTATCTTAAGATGTTTATCTATATAAATGGATGAACGCATTTATTTCCCAGCCCTCCCAGGGAGATTTAAATGAGTTTGTAGCCTTCCTGGAATTAAAGGGTAATGTGACGCATTTATTATTTAGCTAGGTTCCTCTGCATATTATCCTAATAAACAGCTCTTTGGAGAAGAAATCAAAGATAACCTGCATAACACTGGGCCTCACAGATGGTGGAAGGCAAAGTGCTGGGCTCTCTGAATAAATGTTTCCTTTCTGACTTGGCTTTAAATGGTAGTAGCATCAAAAAGGGAAGAGGCACTTGCAGTTCATTTAACAGACCTGTTAGTGAAAGGACCTCTGGAAACACGTTCAGCCTTTTCATTATATCCGTAGGGAAACTACTCACATGGGGACAATGACTTGCTTGAACTCAAATCATCAGAGCCAAATGTCCCTTGCTCATTACCCGTGCCCAACTAATTCTGTGCAAGTAGTTCTGAATCCTAGTTATTACCCTCAGACCATTTGCTAATGGTTATTACTGACGAGTAATGGCTGATGGTGTTTAGCTTCCCAGGGCCTCACATTTTAACAGGTAACAAGAGCTTAGTGCAGAGGAAGAAGAAGGCTTTGACAGTAAAGTCAGCTGTACTCTAAAACCACCTGGAAAACTGTAGGGGTAAGGACGCTTACTTAGGGTCTTCCTTAGGGTCTTTGGCACTTCCTTAGGGTCTTTGGAAGGCCTCCAGCCTCTAGCATTATATGCAGTTGTATGAACCGTTTTATGCATGGGTAGGTCTGTGTGTTTTCTTTAGGGAGTGGATCTGTTTATACTGGACTCTCTTGGTTGGATAAGAAAAGACACCTTGATCGTGAAGGTAATTTATGGGCTTATTTTCCATGGCCTCCTACTCAGGACACCGGTAGCTTCCAGAATGGCTGAACGTGGTTGCTATTTCTCTTTTCTCCACCCCTCAATCCAGCCGGCCTCTCATTTCATTCTGATTGGCTATTCTTTCTACGTGCTGGACAGAAAGGCCACCAGCGAGTCCACCTGCACCTTTCCCAGATTAGCACCACCGAGCGGTCGTGGAATGACTCTAAGTCACCTGCATGGGTTGCACAGACATGCCTTCCCCATCCCCTGGGACTAGCGCACTGGGCGCTGGCGATTGGCCTGGGTCACACCTGCGCCCCGTTCCCGTTCGCTGGTGTTGGCCGTCTTACAGAGCTCCGCGGGGGTGGGGAGGACGGGTACAGCCGTGGCAGCCACAGGCCTCCATTCACCAGACTCTCAAAGGGTCTGTGCTCAAAAAGGTTAACAGCGTAAGGTGTTCCTAGGGGCAGGGGCCATAACCTTAGGGCTCTCCTGCCCTGACTGAGGAAGGCGGGCCGGGCAGCTCTCACACAGGAGCACGCCGCTTGCTTCTGCCACGCGAGTGCGCTTCGGGCGCCCACTCCGTGACGCAAATGTGTTTGCGATTTCATCGTTCTACTGGGAGACATACTGCCTTCTGGTTCACTTCCCCCGCACCGTCTACTCACAGGGTCCTTGTCAATTTCCTTGGAGCAAATGGCAGTACCTCCGTTCTCTGTAAAACGTAAATCGCGCACCACGCGGACCTGTCAGTGAGGCCTAAGTGTCTGTGACTGTGCGCCCCTGAAGGATGGCCACAGCCTCCGTCCTTCGGAGCTCAGGAGAGTCCTGACGGAGGGAGGCCTCGAGCACACAGTTGCTGCCTCGCTCGGGACCCGTGCCTGGGAGCCCGGCTGCGGTGCACGCACCAGGGGTTCAAACCTTTATAGGATTACGTGAGTGCTCCACGGGCTTCCCCTTCCTTTTTGGAATTTTAAGAAGGGACATTTTAGATCATTTTAAAGGGAAGAGGAACCTTTTCAGGGATTGATAGAAAGTGGCTCCTCAGGAAAAGGATGATTGGACAGTGTTTGCTGTAGACAGGCCCTCAAGGAGAAGGGAGTGAGCTGGCAACTCTGCTCACAGGGAATCTCTGTTAGCGCTGCTTCGAGGCCCTTCCTGGTGGCATCACAAGGACCTGTTGGGAAGGACGCTAAACCCCAGGGCTGTCTGTGCAGGAGGTTAGGTGGGGCGGGCTGGGGTGATGGAGCTGCGAGGAGGAGGCAAGAGGAAGGAGGGAACCTGGGCGTCAGGCGTCCTGGTTCCAGTAATGGCCACCCCTTTCGTCCACGGGGGAATGGCACTGGGTCAAGGGCCCAGACCTTTCGGAGTGTGGGATGCCACTCCAGCCACTGAGCCACACTGGCCAGGGCTAGAGTTCTTCTGTTATTTATTTCTAAGTTAGTTCCCATCGAGTGATAGTACGTCCTCTGATTTCATATTTTATTTCTTTTGAATTTTTGAGACTTCCTTTCTGGCCCAGCGAATGATCTATTTTAGTTCACACTCTCTCTGTACTTAAAAAGGAAGTATGTTTTGAAGTCCCTGGATGTAGAAAGTGCCAATCCAGTCAAGTCAGTTAAGAGTATTGTTTAACACATTGAACATTTAGATTGAAAGTCCAATAATAAATATGACGAGATGTTGGTTTTTACCCAGGAGACCTGGGCTACATGGACCTGACACGCTTTGCACAGCACACGGGGGGTCCCAGGTCTCTGTGACATGCTGTCCCCTGTCCTGCAGGGGCGGGGAAGCTCTGTCCCGGAGGCCCTGCTGCTTACCACTCTTCATTACACTCTCACGGCGGACCTCAGCCCCGACCGCTCACCTGCATGCCCCCCACGTGGCCAGCTTGCCTGTGTGTCTTCAGCCCTCATCAGCCTCCCTGCCCTGGTCCTTTAAATGGCTCCCAGGTCTCTGTGTTTCTCTCGTGTCTCCTTCCTCCAGATCTTTGCTTAGGCTGTTCTGTCTGCCTGGAGGGACTTTCTCACTAGAGAACACCTCATCTTTCCAAAGCCTGCCGAGCAGAGACCTCTGTGATGCCCCCTGTGCAGAACGAATCTCCATCTCTGTGATAGCCCTGTACTCTGTAAACATCCCCGTGGCGGGGCCTCAGCAGATAAGCCAGGAGAGCCTCCTGTGTTGGCGGCAGTGTGCCTGGTGCTGGGATCACAGGGGAAAAATATTCAATGTCCTCCCTCAAGAAGTTTGCAGCGTTTACTGGAACTTCCAGTTTACATACTGTCTCCTGCTAGACCGCCGCCCCAAGGCCTAATGAGGACAGAGCTGTGTCTCCTACTCCTTCAGTTCCACGAGTATCTGGCATCAGACATGACACATAACAGAGGCTTAAGCACTTGCAAAATCAATTCATGCTAAGAATAGGCCCTTCCCTCTCGGGGCTCGTTGCCGTCAGCCGTGCATTTGGGATTCCACGGATACCAAAGAGTGGATTCATCGCCACAGATGTGATGAAGTCCCAGCCGCAAGGCTAGTGCCCTCAGGAATTAGAAGTAGTTCCTCTATGTCCTGGAGTTATACATAGAATCATACACTGTAGGAACGTATCTCAGAGATCAGCTAATTAATCCAGTATTTCCCAAAGTGTGCAAATGTTTGACTGATGGAATGCGAGGTGTCTTTTAGTGGTAGATGGATGAATTTTTAAATAGCTATATATTTTGAGTGTACATTGGAGAAATATACATAGCATACCTGTGATATTATTGTTTAACTAGAAAGTAAGTATGAAGGCAAACATTAGATACTCATGTTTTAAATGAAAGAAGAGGTAACATGAAGAAGTGGTAAAAAATCACGAAGGTGGAACATGAATGAGAACAGTTTGCTTATTTTGCAGTTGACTAAAACCAAGGCAAGGAAGAGTTTTGCTTGAGGTCCCACAGCCTGCGTGTGGCTGAGCAGGAATGAAGTCCTTGACCACCTTGGCATCCAGTTGGGGAAGTTTCTAGGTCGCGTTCCTAGCTCCAGGTGTCTGCAGAGGAGCACAGGCTGGAGGGCAGGAATCCGGGCATGGGCGCCAGGTGGCCCCTTTGGAGCCGTGGAAGAGTGTGGGAGAGAAGGAGGAAGCCGAAGGGAACTGAGAGGACTGGAGGGCGATAATAAGCCTTCAGTTCAGTCTGGCTGCCCACGGCGGTGGGTGGCCTCGCCCTGGTTGCTGCTCCTCTTTGCGGGGGGCAGGGTGGAAGCCGCACTTCAAGAGAGGCTGCTGCCCTGCGCCGCATGTGAATGCCAGCGGACGCTGGGGCGAGAAGAGGGCCGAGTGAGGGAATTTTTTGAATTCATCTGCAGACAGTGCCTCTTTTCTATTTTGTTATGCCATGTAGTACTCTGGGTGCTTTTGGATCACAGGCATGTTTTCGTCCCACTGGGGGTACGTTCCTTTGGGAATTGGACTGGAAGGGATAGGAGGAGAGAACCCCACTATCCTTGTGTGCGCTGCTGCGCACCCACCCCTGCCAAACGGTGCGGCAGATAACAAACTGGACTTGCCCCAGAACCGGAGGGAAACCTGACCTTGTGCAGAGGGACCTAGGAGCTCTGTGGGCACCGCAGTCGGCTGCCTCTCTGGGGAGTGAGTGTAGTTTTGGGTGCCCCAATTTCCTTGGAAGGGTGTCTTCCTGATTGAAGGATCTTCCAAGGTCCTCTGGGTTCTTATTAGGGATACTTCATTTCTCCCACTTGTTCAACAGATGTGTGTTGGGCACCTACTGTGTGTCAGATGCCATCTTGGGCCCTAGGGATCCATTGGAAGAAAAGTAGGCAGGATCCCTGCACTCTTATATTCTGGTGGGAGACACCAATTCACCAGGAAAGATGGAAGTGAGGTCGGTACAGGGTGCAGTGAGCACCCTGGAGGAGAGACTTTGGGAGTGAGCTAGAGAATGAGAGGAGAGGCCGAGGGTAGAGCGGTGGGCAGGGCAGGGCCATGGGAGGAAGTGACTGTAAGTTTAGACCGGCAGAATGAGGAGGCCACCACCACGCGAAAAGCTGGGGGTGGAGCCCTCCGGGCAGAGTGAGCAAGCGGAAGGGGCTGGAGGTGGGAGACAGACAGACTGGCACCTTTCCTAAAGGCCAGTGCGGTGGTGCCGAGTGGGTGGGAAGGAGAAGCCTGGGGCGTAGGCAGGAGCCCGACCCCCCTGGCCTCTGTGGGCCCTGGTAGGGAGGCTGGACTTTCTTGAGAGAGCAGTGGGAGCCACTGATGAGCTCGGCAGCGGAGGTCAGTGCTCGGGGAAGAGGAGGCGGCTGGGCAGCGGCCTCCCACCCCCAGCTGACTCCAGCCCAAGCCTCGGAGAGCGCGCTGCGGCTGCGCCATGCTGTCTCTCCCTGAGTGAAACTTCCGTCTCGTACAGAGGGACTCTAAGTTAGAACCTGTAGACCTCATCATAGATAATGAATCGAATTCAAGATATAAAGCTTTATTCGAAATGACTCCAACGAGAAATTCCCTTTATAGGCCCATACTAGGGAAAATAGAGTATCTTCTGAAGAACAATCTATGTTTTGGAAATTAAAGAACTGCCTCTGGGCCCCGTTCCCTTTTGGTTGCCCGGACGCCGACAGGGCACCGTCCCTGGGCCCCAAATAAACGGATGTAGCCTTCATGGGCTGCATATTCTGACCTTATGGCCCATTCTTGGTCTTGGCTTCCACTGGGAAAAAAATACTACCTTCCAGGTCCGGACTTTTTCAGAGCTCTTCTGCATCGACTCTGAAAATAAGCTAAAGGACACCCCCTCCCCCACTGGTCCCCTTAATCTGCTGACCTACCGCAGCCCAGGCCGGCACCCCTCCGGGGCTCCGGCCCCCCACACTCCCTTCCTTTGAGGCCCAGGGCGGTCTCACGGCCCCCCGGAGCTTCCGCAGACGGTGACTCCCCTCCAAACCTCTGCCGCTCTTCTGGGGAGCACCACACTGTTTAGTCTCAGGCTCTGACTCACTTTCTTCTTGTATGTTAGTCTTCTCTCTCTAGTTGGGTTATACTTTTAAACCCACTTTTGAAACCAGAATTTAACAGAACTGCCTGTCGAGAGCTAGGTCTTTAAAAAACTGGCCTCCTAACACTCGCCCTGAACCTATGGGGGAGGATTGTCTCCATCTTATGGACAAGAAAACTGAAGCTTAGAAGGTGGCTGTAAGTGAGACCAGCAGGGACAGGGACAGAACCAGGATTCGCACGCTGTCTGGTTCCAAAGCCTGTTTCCTTGGGCCACCCTCTGCCTTACGTTTCTGAGCTCACCGTGGGCTCCCAGCAAGAGCAGCTTCTCACATAACCATGGGGCCGTGCCCACCTGCTCTGCAGCTCAAAGTTCTCCCAACAAGAGTACGATGCCACTTAGGGTAAGAAACCTGACTTCAGTGCGCATGACTTTCCCCAAATCACATGCAGCCCTTCCACGTGGAGGTACCAGGTACATCCCGGGTCCCATCTCAGATGCTGGCGAGGACACAGAAGGGTCTGACCCACAGTCTCTGTCCTCAAAGTGCCCACTGTCAAGAACCTTCCAGGTGCATCTGCTCAGCTGCAGGGGGCAGTGCTCGGTAAAGTGGCAGAGAGACGGGGAGGGAGAGAAGACGCTGTTCAAGGACCGGGCACCCTGGAACTTATTCATTCGGCAGAGGTGCTGTTGAGGGCCCGCTGTGTGCCAGCCGCCGCTCCCGGCAGCCGGAATCAGAGCGGGGCTCGGGCTGGAGACCGGACCCTGTGTTAGGGTCTGAGTGCTGGCCTTTGGAAGATTCCCGTCACCACTCTGAGCCTTGCTCTCCTCTCCTGGAAGATGGACATAATGTGGTGCTTAACAGTGCTAGGAATCAGAGGGGAGACAGGAGAAATGGGCGCAAAAGTGCTTGAAAGGGGGTGGGCATTGCACAGGTGCAGAAGGTCGTTGTATTTCCTCAGCCCGCCACTTACCAGTGAGGGCGTGTCGGGGGGCCGCTTAGAGCCATGCTGTTGAGTGCATCGCAGAGCCTTCCTCCACTGGAATCGTTTACCATAAGAATCACAGATTCTCGGCCCATTGTGGGCCTATAACGTTAGAGTTTCTAAAGATAGGACTCAGGAGTTCATTCCTTACCTCTCCCAGCCAATTCGCATGCACCTCAAAGCTTGAGAATGACGGATACAGAGGAAAACACCTTCACCACGGTGGGCACCGCTTCGGCTATCTCAGCGTCTGAGTGGGTATCAGTCAGGCCGGGGTCGACCCGAGCGTCCCTGAAGAGGATGAAAATGGGGGGAATATACCGTGACCACGGCCGAATCAAGAAATCCCAAATGAGTTGGAAGTGAGCACGACGCTGGGAACCGCAGGGGCCGGTACGGGAGGGGACAGAGCAAGAAGGCAAAGTCAGGAGCAACGTGGGCCGGTCTAGGTGAGCCCCAGAGAGTGGGTCTGCGGGGGGCGGCGGGCGGGGCTTTGTTGGCCTCCAGTGACAAGGCACGTGCAGCGGTCAGCGCTGGTCAACGACTGGAGCACAGACTCCGCGGGCCAGGCTCCGTCTGCGGGGGACGATCCCACGGTGGTCATGACAGAGGCGCAAGTTTGAGCCACGTCACTCCCGTCCAGCCGCGGCCCGGGAAGGGCGTGCAGTGGCTGGGGCCGCTCTCTGCACGCTCAGCCTCCCTTTGTTCTCACCAGCCTCTGCCCTCTCGCTTCTGAGTCCTCCTCACCGCCACGTAGGTGGCAATGGATCCACAATGGACATGTTTTTATTAGAGTAATGGTACCACTTTCTGCAGAAAAGAGCATGCAATTTTGTTAATGAAAGTCATGTGTCGAGACAGGGGTGGATGGGAACTTCTGGGTCTGGTTTGGCCCCGGCTCAAAACCTTCCGGGAAAACACAAACTTTCAGGGCCACACCCAGAAAGTCCCATTTACCTCTGTCAGGCCCATCTGCTTTGCATTAGAGAAATAATAACAGTCCTCTCCCAGTGCCCTTTCATAAATATAAAATGTGTAATAAAATGGTTATTAGAAGGTAATCAATGGTGCTTATGTTTTCTTTTGTGAGGACGTTGATGGTGAATTTGCACACGAGCCCCTGACCGACTGCAAGGGAGCCTGGCTGCATGGCTGGCCGAAGCCCATTTTGCACCGTGGCCCTTGGTAGGTTGGAGGGCAGGACCCCTGAGAGTTCTCTCTTCTTCCAGGGAGGCAGTCCTGTGACTCCTCACCCTGGAGCGGAGAGAGAAGACTGACTCCAGGATTCGCCCAGTGAAGAGTCACACCTGCTTCATAGCTTTACGGCTGGGCCTAAATGAGCTAACGCTGATAAAGGGTACACACCCAGGGACTCCCCATGGCCCGGGTTTACACCTCCTTCCCTCCTCTCCCCGTATGGCCTTGCTTGAATATTTCAGGGCAACTTGTAAAATATTAAGAAAATTAAGAGCATTACTCAAAAAAGTCAAAGCCTTCCACGTTGAGGAAGCCTACATGGTTTTTCTCTTTCTCTTCTAAAGCACTCATTGGTAGGTAGTCCCTCACAGTCTAGAACTCGATCAGTAAGATCACCCCCGGTAGCTAGGAGAGCCTGCCCTCTCTGTTACTTTATAAACCTGTGTTAGACGTTGTTTGAAATGTATTAACTTAAAAAATAACGACTGTTGTTTTTATCATCAGATTGCAAAATCCTTGGAAATAAAACCATGTATCTTTTTTGACTCCTGTCTTTTTCAGTGTCCAGCAGAGCACGGGCTGCTCATTAAAGACGAGTGTTTATTGATTAGTCAGTGATTGCAACATCACTCTTTAGTTGCTAAGTTATTCTTTTGCTTTTTATTCAGCAAACCCTCGTTGACAGGTACTGCGCTGGGTGCGGGGTACAGGACAGGCTAACAGAATACAGGGGCTGGTTCCTTTTGAGCACCTGCTCTAGGCTGGAACCATTCTCAGCACTTTGTGCACGTTAACCCCGCAATCCTCAGCGATAGTTCTGTGAGCGTTCAGACACAGAGGCTGGGGATGCGGGTGGCCTGGCCACGGCCCCTGTGCTCTCAGTCACTGCAACACGGCTGCCTAATGAACAAACGTGGCCTGGTGCCTACTCTCTAAGGGCCCCCCATCCAGGGCAGGGCAGGGCTGGGAGCGGAACAGGCAAGTAGTGGACATGGGCCTCTAGAGTGGGGTTCCTGAGAGAGAAGGCGGCAGAAACAGGCCGGGGCCAGGGGCTGAGGGCCCAGAGTGCCCGGGAAAGGCTGGGTCAGCTGGTCTCCCAGAAGTTCCATAGAATGAGACCCATGCCTACAGAGATCTTGTCTTCGTTTGCCCAGAATGGGCTCCATCCCTCCCTTCTGCAGTTAACAGGCACAGGGGATGGAGTTGCGTGGGCGCCACGCTGGAGTCAGGCTCTCAGAGCCGCATGCCTTCGAGATAGTGGTTAGGCTCCCCCCAGCACCCCAGTCCTGGGAGAAGGTCATCCATCTCTGCTTCCCTTCTCCCAGTGCTGAAAACCTCGCCACTTTACCAGACTGTCCATTCCATCGTTGGGCAGCCCCAGTGTTGAGCTGAAATAACCCCTCTCCAACAGTTGACGCAGCGGTGTCCTGTGTTTCCCCCATAGGTCAGCCCTTTTGGGGTTCCCTTACTCAGGTCTCCTCTAAGACAACATTGACAAATGCTTCTGCTGTTTCTCAAAAGACGTGGGTTCTTGACTTCATTGGTTCATTTATTCATTCAACAAACACTGAGCCAGCTCTGGGAGATGCAAAGGGGATTCAAACCTTGGTCCTGCCCTCAGGGAGCTCCCAGTATCGGGGGGAAGCAGATTGTCCAGGCAGTTTGATGGGAGCTGCAGTGGCCGCAGGCAGGCCTCAGCATCACAGAGGAGAAAACCCATTTCCCAGAGTGGTAGCCTCTGGGCCACTCTCACGAGAGTGTCCCCTGTGGTTCCTTCCGCGCCACTCCTCCGTTCTTCTCTCTCCCTCTTGTCCCTGGGTGCTATCATATACATCAGTGGCTTCAGACACACACGCATGTGACCAAACCCCAAAATCCCTCTTTTGAGCTCAAACCCCCGCCGCCAGAACCCCACACTTGGTTGTCCGTGTGCCTCCTGGATGCCACCATGGGGAATTCCAGAGTCACTTCCAACTCGACACAGCATGAAACAAATCTCGCCTTTCAGATATTCTCGGAAAGGTTAAGGCAACTTAGCCGTTATCACATAGCAAACAAGTAACAGTGACCAGGTTCAAACCCAGCGTGGGCAAAGTCCACCCCCTTCTGCCACACACCACAAGTCCGTGGGACAGGAAACTGGGGAAGAAACAGTCTTTCCCTCTTGCTTGATGTCTTTCCTCTGTGGTGCCCTCTTCTGCTGTGTTTCACTTGGTATTTGGGTGTTTCTTTCCAGAAGACTCTCACTCATTAAAAAACTGACGCTGATCACTTCTTTTTTCCTGAGGCCTTCATGTGTTCAGCTCTAGCTTTCACATGTGACTCACGATGGCAGAGCAGAGCTAGTCCCAACCCTCGCTGTAGATTCAGTCGCATCACATGATTCCAGCACTTTGCACCAGAGGTGGGATCTGTCTGATTCTCCAGTGTATCTCTGGGCTTATCGCGGATGCTCAACACCTGCTCACAGATTGAATGGATACTGTCTCTATCCCAGGCCAGAGTATAGTCCTTGAAATCACGTACATTTCAAAGTCAGCTGAGTTTGACAGGAAACCCAGTTGTTCAGAGGGCAACTCAATTCAGCATCCATTTATCGAGCATCTATACTGTACCAGGCCTGTGCTAGGCACTGGGGTTCCGGCGAGGAATAAACCAGGGCCCCGGCTCCAGGCGGCTCAGAGGGGATGGGTGGAAGGTCGGAGGCAGGGGTGGTGAGCATGCTGGGAAGCGATGCGACGACTACCAGGTGTTGTGACTGGTATGAGGCATGGGTGCTGACGTGGGACACAGGAGGGAGCCACTGACACCATGGGTATGAGAGGATGGGACTGGGGTGATGAGGTTCTGCAACCCAGACCCTGACATCCTCAGCTAGCTTTCCAAAGACGAAGGATGCTTGTCTCGAACTGTCTTGGGTGGAAGCAAAACTTTTTCCAGCACCTGGAAGAGAAGCAAAATCTGGAATTGCAGTATCTCTGAGCTGGAAGAGGCACTGGTGGCATCTAGCCCAGTGGATTTCCAGCTTCCTTTTAGTAGCAGAAACTTCAACCTACATCTCACCAGGACACCCACTTTGTGAAACCATCCCAATAGAGTCTCTTTGACAGTTCGAAAACCATGATCCAGGCCAAGGCCCATTTTCAGGTGAGGAAACCTAGGATCAAAGCCCCAGAACACACCAGTGGCAAAGCTGACCGCTGTTCCCAGGTGTCTGCCCCACGCTGCGGGCTGGGCGGTTTGGTGGCGGACTGTCGGACAGCGCAGCCGGCCTGAGATTAACCATCAGGCGCGAGAAGCAATTACATTCTGCACAGGCGAGATCCGCTCGTCCCATTCTCCCTCCCTGCAGGCTATGTCAAAACATGCGGGCAGGATCCTGCTTCTTCTCACAGTTTAAAAACATACAGTGGACTTGTGTTTACAATACGGCGAAGGGGTGTGACGCGGACCAGGAGAGCACACCACCCCCTGGAAGAGCCACCCTGTCTTCTCCACGGCTCCCTCCATCCCAGACCACAAGCTCTTGAAACGCTCTCCTCTGGGCTCTGATTCAGAGAGTCCTGCCAGGGGATGGCTCCGAGCTTTAGGTCTTAAACAATGTTCTACATTGTGCAAACAAGCACACCAACAATGATCTGACCCTTGGACCTGAGCCACGTCTCTCTGGGCCACTCGGCCTGGGATGCTTGCAGTGGGTGTGGAGGGAAAACAGTTGCGTCACATTTCCAGACCCAGACCCCATTTTTCTGTTTCTGTGGGACTATTGGTGGACTTTTGAGCTCTCCGGGCCTCAGCTATCCCATCGGAAAAATGGCAGAGGCTAGATAGCTCCGGCTTCCATACTTCTCTCTCTGTGTGAGTGTGTGCGTGCATGTGTGTGTGTTGTAGTGAAATTTCTTGTTAAAATAGAATCTTAAAGGTAAATTTAGAGTATAAAATAGGTGAAAGCCAAGCCCTTCTAGTTCAGGCAAGGAGAAAGGTCTGTCACCACCATCTCCTCTGCCTGAGGGCCCTTAGAGAGACCTGTGAGTCCTTAGGGGCCTCAGGATGTGGTTGGTACCACTGGCTACATGATTTCTCATGTCGGTTCATGCTCAAACATTCTAGGATCCCACAATGTAATTATAAATGCTCGGTCACAGTTCTGACCACAAAAATACGTATGTGTGTGCATAGACAGGAGAGTGTGTATATATTGTTGTTTTATTTTGTCAAGATATTGTGTTTTTCTAAAATCAAGGCTTAATTTTTTAGAGCAGTTTAAGGTTCACCAAAAAATTGAAGGGAACATACAGACATTCCCTATAATTTCCCCCCCACGTATAACCTCCCCCATTATCAACATTTCCCACCCTGGGGTTACATTTGTTTAAACCGAGGAACCTTCATTGGCAAATTATAATCGCCTCAAATCCATAGATTGCATTACAGTTTGCTCTTTGTGTTGTCTAGGCTGCAGGTTTAGACAACTGTGTAATGACACGGACCCCCCATTATGGAATCAAACAGAATATTTTCATGGTCCTAGAAACCCCATTCTGTTTCAAGACATTATATTTTAACGTATTTTTTTCTTGACTGCGAGAGTAAAATATACTCATTTTTAGAAGCGAAATCAATATATGGTAAAACAATCACATGAAATCCTACTCTTCCAAATTATACTGAATTAAAATTATACTGAAATGACTGTGCTACTTCCAGGTAGAAAGAGCACAGTGCAAAAAGCAAGTGAGCGAAGTCACTTGGTTTGACAGTCGGGAGAGGATGGCAGCCTCTCCGGCTCATGTGTCCCTTAGCAGGACTTCCCAGCCAGGCATTGTGACCCCTGGATCCTCACACTGCTGGGAAAACAGTGAAAAGAGCAGTGTTTCTCAGCAGAAGAGAGAAGAAGCCCAAGGTAGCATGGCGAGGATGGGGAGAACCAGGAGGAGAACCCATCGAGGTTGCTTTAACCTAAGAAAACGAACCCTTCGCTCGGTGCCACTTTTGATCCGTGTTTTTCGTTTTCTTTAGTTCTCTTTTGCTTTTGCTGCAACATTGGGCAGAGTCTTTGTGTCCTCATCCTCGCCTCTGAATGACACTCTGCACCTCAAATCCACCTCTGCACCAATTCCCTCTCCCCTTTCCAATTTCTCGGCCGATCTCAGACCAGCAGGGGCCAGGAGGGGAGTCACTCTGGTGACCTAATTCCCCACAGGGTGAACGATGAATAAGGTCATCGGCACTCGGCATCGATCCCACCCTCCTCCTGGTGTGCCATCCTGTACCGCAGAGGACATAAAGATAAAAGAGCTACATTTCCCAGACTCCTTTGCAGCTAGAGTTCCAGGTCCACTCTAGGTTCGGCTGGTAGATGCGCTTTTTGAGACAGGAAAGGTGAGAGTGAAGGCACATCTCCCTGTGGTTGCTGGCAAAACAACTAAGTAGCAACAGTGAAACGTCCTCCGACCCTTTAGGGTTTGCGAACACGCTCCTTGATGTCATTTGTTTGAGCAGTCGTCCTCTGCCCTACGTATAATTTAAGTTTCCTCAGTTTCATTTAGTTTCCAAACTGTAAGCGGAAGTAAGAATACCTACGTCCTAGGGCTTTGAAGATAAAATGCGATGACGGGCGGGAAGTACTCAGCACATGCCTGGGACACTGCAGGCGCAGATGGATTTCATGTTCCGTTTCTCACTTTGCGGGAGGCCTTGACGCATCTTACCCGCACTGGGTTACAGCACCTGCCTTGAAAGCCAACGTAGGACAGTGTTTCCCAAATGGTTCTGTGGAACACCTATAACCATCTCCTCAGTTACTGGGGTTCCAAGGACACAGTTTGAGAAACACCACCCTAAAATATTATTCCTGGAAAGATCCTTAGAGATCTTGGCGTTTACAATCTCCCCAGGATAGGGAGATGGAGTCCCCCAAAGAGAAAAATGACCTCCCTAGGGTTATAAGGCAAGTGACTTGCAGGGGAACCTGGTTTCCTAATTTCAGGGTCAGGAAGAAAAACCACTAAATCTCTCTGAGCCTGCATTTCCTTATCTTTTATCATAAAGCCTGTTCTTCCCACCTCAAGTGGGACAGGCGATAGTAAAGCATTACTTACACTGACTCTGGAGGACCAGAAGGACGACAGCCAGTGGGGGACCTGGGACAGAGCACTCCAGGTGTCTGAGGACCGGAAGAGACGCCTCCGGTGAGGCCGGGTCGGTGAGGAATGAGGTCCTGTGGGGCAGCGCGGCTCGGTATGAGCAGAGTGGAGGAAGGGTGAGAGTGGGGGATGGGAGCTTGGGGGCCTGGTGTCTAACTCTGGCTCTGCCACAGAGTAGCTGGGTCGCCTACTCAGGGTCGCCTCGGACAGGATCACCTCGGACACGCCATAGTGTAGCCCTGGCTTCAGTTTCTGTCAAATGCGAGCACAAACCCTGCGCTTCCCCAGAAGTGTACTGCGATGGGCTGCGGTTTAGGGTGCAAGCTGCCCTCAGGTGTCCTCGTTTCAAAGTGCAGTGATAAACTCCAACTGCCCCAGGCCCTTCCTGGACTTGGGGCTGCAGGGATGCGGGGCCCACAGACCATCCGCTTGCATCCACAATGCAAACCCTGCGCCGGCCCCCCAGACAACAAGCGCAGGAGAGAGGGTCTGCTTTTTCTTCTGGAGGACTGCAGCCTTCAAGCCTTGGGACTGAGTGCCAACAATAATTCATCAGGAACGCTTTACAACTCAGCATTACAAAACCTGTTAGGAGACAGATCGCCCACAGGACGGGCTTGAGAAGGAAGCGTGTTCAGGGCTGGTGACCTCAAGATGATTGATGATTTTTCACAGGGTGAACTCTGTCCTCCGCCTCCCATGGGCTGTGTGCCCCCTCCCTCCCTCGCCAGCCTGTTTGCAGGGGGAGGAGGACCGCATAAGGAGGGGACGGGGTGGGGATGCTTCAAATCAAAGCCTGTAGATTGCAAAGAACATGCAGGGACAAGAACCCTCCGTTGGAAATACAGAAATGTCTTATTGTCGCGATTTCATTTTTATTTTTATTTTTTTGCAAAAACAGCAGTGCATCTTTTCTGTCTTGAAATAGGTATGCTCTGTCTTGACTCGAAGAGAGCTCATCCTGTCCTGCGGTTTGCCCAGATCCCCGTGTTTCCATCCTTCGTTCTCACGATCATCACCCACCCCATCTCCATGGAACCAAACCCCGGCGTGATGGGAAGTGGGACGTAGCAGGAAAGGAAATCATGATTTTAGTTTTCCATTTTCAAAGTCATGGTAACCTGATTTTTACTTTGTTAGTTTAAAAAAAATGTATAATTGCGACACATGCTCTTTTAACAAACTAAATGTATAGTGTTACTGAAGGAAGAACTTCTAACACTGTCTTGTACCCTCTGTAGCCCCTCAGCCATGGGCCCAGTGGCAGCATGTCAGCGCCAACCATGGAAGTAGCTTCTTCACGTGCCCCTGGAGCAAGGTTTGGAAACCCACTCCTGGGGAACACACATGCTCAGATGTAAAGTGAGAACAAAGGAAGGCCCTTCCAGTTTTGTGGGCAAAACAAAATTCTGATTATGAGGCTGAGAGCTAGTATTTATCGACTCTCACAGCATATTGCATGTATTATGTAACCCTAGCAATGGCCAAAGGAGGTACTTACTAACGTCACACCCCTGTTCTAGAAGGGAAACTGAGCCACAGGGTCCGGCTGGAAGTAGGGGGGCCAGGGCTGGAGCCCAGGAGGTCTCAGCCCAGCTGCTGGGCTCTGCCGCATGAACTTTTCTCAACACCGAGTCTTTCTCCTGCAGTAAGTCCTCGTTCCTGAAGCCCCGGTGGCTCCTTGAATGTCTGCTGGCAAGTCCTTCTCAGCAAAAACATCTATGAAAAGGTAGCAAGTGATTAGCACAGGATGAAGGTTCCAGTCTCCAAGCTCAATGTGACAGCTGCACCCTCTGTGGGTCCTTGTTTCGTGACTCGTAGTGTCAGGAACACATATAGCTTTCTGCTCCTGAAGCTGCTCCTAGTCCAGAAACCTCATGAACTGTATAGCCACGGCTCAGCATCTCGCCTGACGTTTAGGTGCTCCAGCAATACCTGAATGAGTTTGAGCGGCACTGAACTTGACCCTGAGGTCTTGACGGAAGTGTGTAAAGCTACGGGTCAGCACGCATCCAGTGACTGTACCATAAAAGCCGTCAAACGGTCAATAATAGCAACATATTTAAGAGCACAGGCTCTGGGGTCAGGCCCTTGCTCCAATTCCGCCTCTTCCGTCCAGCAATGATGTAACCCGGGGCCTCACTTTCCTCACCTATGAGGAGGATAACGCTGCTTATTTCCTAGAACTGGAATCAGGACTATTTAAAATAATGCTCCGTAAAAACTTTTAACACAGTGACTGGCAGATAGTAAGGACTTCATGCAAGGTAGCTAATACATCTGCTCAAATCTTTCCCTTCATCTCCACTAATTCATTTGGAAGAATCATTACCTGAAACTTGTCGATCATTTCGCATTAGATAAGGCTGATATTGCATGGCTTTAAAAGTTTTATATAACCTGATGAGTCATGCATTACAGAAAAAGAAAAGGAAAAAGGAAAACTGGACAACTTGTAAAACGCATCGCCCGTATGGTTGTAAAGTGAGCAGTCAGATGGCCAGTTGCGGTGGGAAACAGTTTACGTGTTGGGTGACTGGTACCTGTTCTTGCAAAACACTGCCAGGCTGGGCCATCCTTTGGAGGCTGCAGGAGACCAGCTTAAGTCCCAGACATGCCACCAGGTCTCTCTGGGATAACGGGCCTGGGACGAATGAGAATGGCAACCCAAGCAGGGTGACACCTAAGCTGATTCCTGAGGAAAAGCTGGCGCTTTTGTTCTGGACGGGAGCAGAGCATGGCAGGGCCAGCGGCTGAGGGGAACTGGTGCCCTAGGGGAGGGCCCTGACTGGCTGCAATTCAGCATGTAGAGCTCTGGAAGCAGTAGACATGGGGCTGCAGTGGGAAGCCATGTGACAGTATTTTAATTTCTCCTGTGAGAACTGGGGACCCAGTGAAGATTTCCTTTTTGCTTCCAGGAAGAGAGAAAACCATGCTTGCAAAAAGCTTTCCAGGACAAAGGAAAATGAAAAAAAATGATAGAATAATAAAAAACCAAAAAAGAGGTGGCATGATTCTGTATCTAGGGCGATCTGATCAATGTAAAGACAAAAAAAAACCATGGGAAAAAGCCTGGTAAAAATATGGCAACATGACGGCAGGGGCTGCCTGTGGTGGTGGGACAAGTAACTTTCCTTTCTGCACCTATACTGTTTCTCATACTGTCTAAATTTCTACCATGTGCACAGATGATTGTGACAACCAGAAAAAAGAAATCACAAAATCCGTCAGGTTGATGAAAGATAAATGTTGTCCACACATTTGTGGGGGCTCGGGGTGGCCTTGTTTGGGACTACCCTGGACTGACTTCCCCATTGGGAAGGGCACCAAGGCTCTTGTCCCGAAACAGATCAAGGCCAGGCACATGCCCCTCAGCCCCCAGGTCTGGGCTGTGCTGTGCTGCTGCTGAACACAAGGCCCAGCTCCCACCTGAGGAAAACAAGGGACCCTGACACTGACCTGGGGAATCTGGTGAGAAATGGTCATGTCGAGCATGTGGCATCCAGGGAGAGGTTGACGTGAAAGGTCACACGGAGGATGGGGTCCGTCTCCTTGAGCACCACAAATCAGGCATGGAAGAGAGGAAGGGCGGACCCCCAACAGAGACAGGGAAAGCAGATGGACACAGAGACAGAGTCATGGGCATGGAGGACAGAGAGACAAGACAAGGACACGTTGAGGAGCAGACAAAGGAGAGAAATGAGGAGAGAAGACACGCAAAGTGATGGGGAGATGTGAGAGACAGAGTAACAGACAGAGGGACTACTAGGCCACGTGCGGGGGTGGGGAAGGGAGGCTAAAACGGAAGGATCAAAAGAGGCAGCGAGACAGGAGACAGTAGGCAAAAAGCAGGACTAAAAAGACGTAGAGACAGACACACAGAGAGATACGTATTTACAATGAGAGTAAAGGATGAATGAGCTAGAAAGAAAGGCATGCGGAGACACAGAGATGATACAAGGACCCCCAAGGGACAGAGACTGACGGTGGCTGCCTGCAAGAGAGGCGGCCGACGGAGGGATGGTGAGTGGGGCTGTTCGCAGCAGGCCGGTCAGAGGACCTGTGTGTGCTCTGTCCAAGTGGTAGCTCTTGACCAGAATGTTTTCACAGCCATGTGTAGCCTGTGCCAAAACCCATTTCTTTCCTAGGTACATTCCCATTGTTAACGCGATTAAAAAAATGTAAAAATCCTATGTATAGCGATATAATTCATGAATCCGTTCTATAGTTGTTATGTCACCATCACTTCGCATCACTTCACCCAGTCAGGTACCTAAGATAATGGTCTTTCAACTGAACTTTTAACGCTCGTTTTATTTGAAAGGAATCTGAGGCCCAGCAGGGCTAACCACCTTTTTTTTCTTTTTTTTTTTTTGGTTGGGGTGCGTGGCAAACCACTGACCAGTGGTTAAAACAAAGGTGTCCACACCCCTTCAGCTCACTATCGAGCCTCTAGTGAGCTGTGCTGGGCGTATGGGGGGAGTGTGAAAACAGCTTAATGTGGCAGCGGGCCTGGGGCACCCACTGTGTGCAAAGGTACTGGCGTATTGATGGCACAGTGACAAGCCTTGAAAAGCTTATACTTCGGTAGGGGGACTAAACTAACAGGGACTCACAAGAGTAACTCAGCTGTTCCTTGGGGCTTTAGATAGACTTAGTCTGAAGCCCCAAATTTCGGTGGTAAGAATCCCGAGTCCTCCTTGCAATTTCTGCCAATTCTTGATCTTCTTCCTCATGACCTCCTCTGTTTCTGCTACAGCAACTCTGTGGACCATCTTGGATTAGCTCTGGGCCAGCTGGGATACAGACCACAGCCCCTTGACCATTGCATTTATCTAAAAAATTCTACCCATCTAGGTAAATGCTGTAAGTTTAGTAACGTCCGTAAAGATTTGAGAGAGGGAGAATTCTGTCTCTCAGCACCCAGCTCTTCCCTCCCTTGCTGGTTTCCCACTTTAGGCTCTGTTGTCTTCCAGATCCCTCACCCAGACATGTCTACACCCTGCTGGGAGCCACACTCTGGGACTCAAGTTCAAGGTCCCTTCCGCTGCGGCTCCTCCTCACCCTGCTGCCCAGCCCTCCCCAGAGCTCCTGCAGCCAAGCAGCCTGAATTCTCCCCCACCCAAGAAACGGTCAGAGCTGCACCTTGGCCTGAGTGGCGAAGTCGTCGGGAAGCAGAAGGAAAAGGAGAGGGTGCGGGGAGCTGTCAGGGCAGATGCTGGAAGACTCAGTTCTGGAGATGGGTTTCCGGAAAGTTCCAGAGCTCTGGGAAGGGGCACGGAATCTGCTCCTCAAGATGCCCAGCCAACCCATCCCCTGCTCTCTCTGCATCGGCGAGATGCCGACCGGGGGGCAAAGTGCAGAGAGCCTCCCCAGCTCACCCCTGACCTAGAGACCCTCCCTCCCCGAGCCGTCGGCAAGGGATGGCAGGACGTGCCGACAGGGCTTGCACTTGTCTGTCCGGAAAGTCTGGGCCTTCTCTTTAAGGGCTCACTTTGTTAGAAGACGGAATTCGCTCTAGCTTTCACTTTCAGCCCTAGGAAAGCAGCCTCTCGCCAGACTAAGACAGAGGGGCAAAGGTGTTTGTGTTGTATCTGTTTCCAGCTGCCTTTTAGCAGAGCTCATTCTTTTACACAACTGATAGTTTAATGTTTATCAAATGCAACAACGCATGCAGCCCTGAATGGAAACCATACCAGCGTGATTCCCCGTCTCCTGGGCCTCCTTCCTGGGAGGGCATGATCTCACTCGGGGACCCCTGAAGTCCTTGGACACGTCTGTCTTCTGTGTGCAGCCCGAGGGAGTTTTTCATTGACATGTGTGAAAAATGTTCCAAAACTATGTCCGGAGGCTTTCCACTGACTTCTGCTAACACAGGTGTTATGTCTTCTGGCCGGGGCCAAATTCGCTCGTTTACATTCTTATTTTCCAGTCATTCACTTTGATATATGCCTCAATGTTCACCTGTCACAAGTGAGTTTTTAAAAAATAAAAGCCCAGAAAAGAGAGGGAGCAGGAGAGGGAGGGCATGCAGGCGAGAGCCCTGTGTTAGAGTCTGAGCACCCGGGCCCCAGGTTTTTCCCGGGCCTCATCCTACATAGCAACTTGGGTGGCTTGACTTAGAAGAACCTGCATCGCCACATCTGTAAAATATGGGTAATAGTAAACCACCGTCCCCCATTGACCTTGCAGGCTTGACACGAGGATCAGATGTGCTGAGGGACTTGAAAGTGCTTGGAAAGCTGTATACGTGAGACAAACAATGGCTGTTTACTGAGCGGCCTACGTCGTGCCAGCTGTGGCAGAGACACTTGCCGGGGTGTCCAACCTTTTGGAGTCCCTGGGCCATGCTGGAAGAAGAAGCGTTGTCTCGGGCCACACATTAAATACACAAACAGTAACGAAAACCGATGAGCAAAAAAGGTTTTAAGTAAATTTACGGTTTTGTGTTGGGCCGCGTTCATGGCCAACCCGGGCCACATGTGGCCGACGGGCTGCGGGCGGGACAGCCCTGCTTTCCAGCACGCACTTAATTGAAGCCCCACAGCAACTGGATGGGGCAGGTAGGGTTAGTCCTATTTTATGGGTGAGGAAACTGAAACTTTATGATATTAAGTAAATTAGGCAAGATCATACATATTAAGAAAATATAAGCCTTCTAATCCCTCAGCACAAGGGGTTTTTAACCTTTCTTCCCCCTTGTCTTTCTTCTTTTCCATCTCCACCTCCTCCTCCTCTTCCTTTTCTTGCCGTGGACTGTGCAGGAAGGGCGGCCGTCATTAGGGCTGTTCACCACATCCTTCTCCTTGTGATACATTTGTACTTCCCTGCCCTTTTCTGGAACCAGCTGCAGCCATGTAACTGGCTTTGACCAAGGAAATTTGAACAGAAGTGACATGTGTCTCTTCTGGGCAGAAAGTTAAAAAAGAAAAAAATCCAGGCCTGATTTTCCACATTCCCTTCCCTCTTTTGGAAACACGTATTTAACCGAAATGCCCACCCACCTGGACTGCTGAGTGATTAGGATGGACAGAGCTCCTCACACCTCCCCCCACGGCCCCCGCCACATCTGACCGAACTGGAGATGTGCACACACATAAAACCTTCGTCTGTTTGTGTGTTTAAATTTATGAGATTTGGGCGCTGCTTGTTACGGCAGCGTAATGGAACCCATCCTGACTGACGCGGGACACAAACCTGTTGGGAAAAGCGTTACTAGGGAGAAGAACAGGTCAAAGCAGGAGCAGCACAGCTCAGTGCGGGTCCCAGATTTGGGTACTGCTGTCAATTTACGTGGTGCGCTGGATCATTTCAGTCTATTATATTGGAAACCAGGGAAGGTGGAGTCATATTTTCTCAGTCCTGTTTAGGAGAGAGAGCTTGTGGAAGTCACAGTATTCCTAGCAGAATCCAGGAAATTCAGATTTACATGGCAAATACCTATTTATTATGCTCTGCTAAGTCTCATACCATCTAAAATGAGATAAAGACAAGAGGCAGGTATACTAAATATTTGAGAAGAGTGGTTTTTAGAAAAACTTAAGTGATTTTCAATATATTTATTCAACTTCCCTTCATCAAACCACACTAGCTACAAAATAGGAAGGTTTTTATGATTTTTTGGGATTTTTTCCTCTGGAACACTTTGTCCCAAGACGACAACCTTCTGAGGGTGCATGGATCAAGAATCCTTAGACTAAATAAATGGCTTCCTGTTTCTCATCTGCTTGAAGGTCCTCGAATTCTGAGTCGGTGAGCCTCAAATGTTTCCTAATGTCCTTTTCACCAAAAATACCACTTGCGGCTAATGAGGTGACAGGTGGCTAAGGTAATGGACTCTGGAGACTTGAAAAGAGTGATAAATAAGCAGGTTACGAACCGTGAAGGAAAGGTCGTGTGCTCTTAGGCAGAGGGACCCAGGAGGCCTGTGCATTGTGTGTGGAGAGTGCCCCACTGGTCCTCGGTCTCCTCTGTATCTCTGATTGGCCCACTGGTGTCCGGTACCGTGGTCACCGCCAGCTCTCCTCTGAACCATTTCAATCGTCTCCCAAAAGGGCATCGCTGCTGCCCAGGGCTGGGGCCCTGGGGAAGTGATGGGTCGTAGGTGGGGGAGTGGTGGGGGGAGGCACCTAGGACCCAGTATTTAAGGAGGCACTCACTCTGGGGCGTTGACTCCCTGTTTACACCACGGTGAGAATGAGAGCCTCCTTAAATGGGAGGCACTCGGTGCTTCCCATGCCTCACCCGCCTCACCCTGGCCCTGGCCTTGCTGCTAGCCCCTTCCCCGTTGTCCACCTCGCAGCCAGAGCGCTGCACCTCCAGGAGGCAACGACGCTCTCATGTTTATTCATTGATTCACTGGGCTTGGACTGATCGAAAGGTTGGTTGAACACCGACAGAGTCAGACTCTGCACTCGGGGCCGGGATTCGAAAGACGAGCGAGGAGGCCGTGTTCCTGTCCCCTTGCTGCTGACATTCGAGGGAGGACGACAGGCAGGACACTGTGACCCAATAGGAGTAGAAAGAAACAAGAAACTCTGAGAAGTACTGCAAAAGAAGCAGACACGGGCTGAAAAGTCAGATGCGCAGGGGACAGGGTCTGCATCACGTGGACTGGACGATGAAGATCCCCGAAGAGGCGACTGTTAAACAGAGTGGAAGGCGGGGCGGCCAGCTCTCAGACCAGGGGAGAAACGATTTCCAGGTGGAGGAAACAGCCTGCGTGAAGGCCCGGGGGCAGGGGTGGGCGCTCCTGGTCGGGGACGGCCGGGAAGCCCGCGCAGCTGATGAGCGGAGGGGACGGTGGAGACAGGCGGAGCAAGGCCTGCTCACGCTGTGCCTCGGATTTTACTCAAAGTGTAGCGCAAGGCGCCCAAGAGTCGACGCCGAGAAGCGACAGGGCTGGAGGAATGTTTTGAAGCGCCATCTCATCTGCTGCGTAGAACACAGCGCGGAAGCGGCGCATTTGAACGAGGAGACCGGTGTAGAGCCTGGGGCAGCGTGGGAGGCGAAAGACACCGCCGGCCGCCTGGGCCTGGGTGCAGACCTCGGACACGGAGCAGAGGACACATGCAGTGCGCACTGGGCGAGGGGTGGACGGAAGTTATTGATTATTTGGATGCGAGCGGGCACATGTGTGTGAGTGGGGAGTGATGGATGGGCAAACGGGAAGGGTCAGAAATTCCTTGTGTAAGCGAGAAGGTGTGGCTGCTACAGAGGGGGCAAAGTGGAGCTGGGCAAAGGTGGCAGAAGCAGGTGCCCGCTCGGCGCCCTGTAAGTTTGGGGTAATGAGCAGACCTCTGAATGAAGACGTCAGGTAGGCAGCTGGAGTGTGCCTGAGAGGCAGGGGTTGGAAGTGTGAACTTGGGAACCAGCAGCTCATAGACAGAGGCCGCCTACAGCCATAGAAACAATTTCCATTTCTGGCCAAGATGGAGTAAGAGGAGCCAGATTTACCCTCACCTCTGCGAAAACTGAATCTGGACAGGACAGAGGAAAGCAGGTCTCATACATCAAAGTCAGGCGGTGCAGGGCAGTGGTCCCCGAGAGTCGGGGGAGACACTCGAGGTGAGCTGTGGTTTCCCCAGGTCCCTTCCTGGGGACTTTCCAGGATGGGGTGCAGGGAGGGGAAGCCAGGCACAGCATGGCGGTGTCCCTGAGTTGAGATGACAGAGCTGGGAGCCCAGGGAGGTTGCGGAGGATAGAGTTTGTGCTGGAGAGGACGGAGGTGCGGGGTGTGCCTGTGGTCTGCCCTGGACCCGGCTGCCCTCGCTGCCTCTGTGCCCAGCTGACCCAGGCAGCGGTCTGATACCTGCTACAGCCCGCGGCAGCTGCCAGTTTCCTCAGCCTCCGCTCATGAGTGGAAGGTTCCTGGTCAGCTCCGGGCTGCGTGCGCTGAGCCTGACGCTGGCCCCACCCATCGCACTGCAGGGGCCTCTTCCCACCTCTGCAGTGAACTTTTGGCTGCCCCCGGTGACTTTTGCCCCGGAGCCTGGCAGGCCTCGCCTCCCTTCCCACTTACTGCCGTGTGCTTCTCTTCCACGTGTGGCCTGTAGGGGCAGAGACTTTGTTTTGAAATAGTTATTTTTCTTTTAAGTCTTTCATCTACCTCTTATTGCTCTTTTTACTTTTTAGAGAAGGGTGAGGGTTTAAGACAATGGCAGTTTCCTTCTTCCTGGACTCCCCACAGCAGCATCTGATTGTCTTTCTTGACCCACAATCTTCCTTTGGCTTTTGTGACCCCACTTCACCCAGTTTTCTCCCGCCGGCCTGGCCCTGCTCCAGGGATCCACCCCTGGCAACAGCCTCGGGTCCAATTCCAGTGCCACAGGTCCCGTCATTGCCCCTGACTCCGGGCCACTCCACCTGCATGTCCATGAGGCACTCCCAGCTCTACATGTTCGAGATCAAACCCTGGAACTTGCACCTAAAACCTGCTCCACCACCCGTATTATGTGGTGTGGTAAATGGCACCCCATAAAACAAGATATTTAAGCCAGTAGCCTGAGCGCTATCACAGATCCCTTTTCTCCCCTTAAATCTGGCACATCTAATAAATTGCCTTCTCGTAAGTCTTGCACCTGTAACCCACATATATCTTGGCCTGTTGGCTTTTGCCTTGAAGTTAGCCTTGGCTTAGATTCATTGGGAAAAAAAAAACCCCAAAAACAAAACTCAGCAGTCTGGCAATCAAAAACAAAAATTTAAAACAATTTTAACCTTTACTGAATCCTATAAAGAACTAAAAAGAGGCCTCTTTCATAATTCGCAGCAACCCTTGAAATCTGCTTTTCACATTTTGTCCCTGTGTGTCTGTGTCTTTATCTACAGCTGCGTCTCTCTCTCTCTCTCTCTCTTTGCCTGCCTACTATGCCGTCTATCTGTCTATCTGTCATCTGTCAATCTCCTACCTAGTCATGGGTCTTAACTATTCCTGAACAGCTGCTTTCTTGTTTCTTTTCCTGAAAAGCTCCCAAACTCTCGAAATCCAACCTGCTTTTATCCCCACACCCAAGGATCTTTTATTTCCCTTTCTCTCTGTTGTTTCATGATCTGCTTTGGATTTTTTTCTGATAAAAATCAATCCCATAATTATCTGTACCTCTCAGACTTTTCTTGAATTCATACCCCCTCTAACACCACGACAGACTAAGAATCGAGTATATTCACAGCCATGTCTTTGGAAAGGAGGGAGATTTTTGAAGAGGGAGAATGCATTTATTTCAAATTTAACGTTTTCTCTTCTTTGAATGCCAAAATAACTTAAAATTCTTTCATCTCTATCCCTTTCTTGTCATTCCTCTGTGAAAGTTATATCCCCATGTCAAGAACTGTGAAGGGCCTGAGATTGTTCCCTAACAATCACTAGACACCCAAGCCCGCCACAGTTTCATGGATGCTGCTAGAAGACACAGGTCTCAGAGGTCAAAGACAAAGGACATGTATTGCTCGCGGCAATCGCGGCGGCCAGAGTGTCAGCAAGATAATGCAAAGAGAACCAGAAGACACCTGCACACACAGAGAGTTGCATTACAGAAGAGGAACCCCGAGGTCAGGGACCCAGATCTTTTAAAGTGGGCAGTAAGCGCGCCAGCTCTTTGCTCTGGGAGGACCGAGGGAGACACGATGTCTGCCTTCTAGCTGCAAGCTGACTTCCTCTTGGTCCTGGAGGGAGACGCTATCTCTTCCGAGACTGTTGGATGTACAGGGATCCTCGAAGAGATAGTCTGGGACAGAAGGTAGCCAGTGGCACACTCACAAGATATGCAGAGGCAGAATGATTTCCTCTTACTTTCTCTGGACAATAATCATTTATTTTTGGAATATTACAATATCAGCCCAACTGGCCAAGCTTCACCTAACCCTGCTGTCCCCAGTCCGTCCGTCCTCCACGGTAAGGACAATCTTCCGTAATGCAAGTGGGGCCATGCAGCTAACCTTGCTTATGGTGCTTCGATGGCTGCTTACTTCCTGCAGGGTAATTTCCCTACCATGACACAGAACGTTTCTTTTGTTTGTGTTTGTTTTTTGGCTTTTGCTGCCTTTTCAGGCTTCTCTCCCATTCTATGCTGAACAGGTTTGGCATTTACAAAATCACCCTGTATTTACTATTTAATAATAATGTTTGGAGCTACCTCTATATGAAAAGCCATTATCAGGTAAATGGGCAGGAGAAAGCCTTCCAAACTAGTTTATGAACTTATAACCTATTCTTGATGAAGTGTATCTCAGATTCTATTTGTACTTTGTGTGTGTGTGCATGTGTGTCCATGTTAATGACAGACAAAGGAAATTTAAAAAGAGAGTTCTTCGGTAAGCCCAACATATTGAAGTGTTACGTTCTATTTATTTATATTCTTTCTGCAAGGATCTAGGCCTTGTGTAGATCAACTGCAGTTGAACTTGTCTCCTGTCTGGTTCTCACAATGACCTTCTGCTCTGATTTGCAACTGGAGTTTAAAATCCCCTCTCTCCAATTCACACAACTGTCCCTTCCTTCAGGGGCTTTGCATTTTCTCCCTGTCGGAGCTCTTTTAGACAAATGTCAGTTTTTTTGTCATTAGCCTTGTGAGAATTTCTGGAAATAAATAAACAGTTTGGAGAAGGAAACCCACTCTGGGAGTGGAGACCATGAGTCAGGCCATGTCGGGAGGAGGGGTGTGCAGACAGTGGCCTTTCGGCTCATATCTCGGGGCTCTGGCGTCGAGACTTGAAGCTGGGAGTGGCCTGGGAATCTGCTCTCTGGCTGTACCCCGGAGCAGAAGCCTGTGCCAGGGAAGGGACGATCAAGTGAAGTTTACGAGGACAATTTACGGCATACAGAGAAGTAGAGATGATTTTTACAAAGACTTGAAGTTTCCAAATTTATAAGGGATTGTAGCATTTCCTAACTATCACCTTAAGAGAAACCCAGGCCGCCTCTAATCCAGTCCTGACCCATGCTGCCCCCTCATTTCCCGTTATAACCCATCCAAGATTTATCGCTCCTCCTGCTTGCGGACACAGTGACACTGGGCGCGTCCCCGCCTGTGTGCGCCTCAGCTTTCTGTCCATAACCTGGGAGTGATGACACTGGCATTACTGAGAAGCCTGAAATAAAATAAACAGTCTTATATGGAAGAGCTTTCTAAGTGATAAAACTTTATTAAGAAACTAGGAATTTGCATCCTTTGCCTCTGTAAGGCCAAGCCTCCCCTCTTGGGCCGGTTTGCTTTGTGCTCAAGCCCTAGAGGGTCATGTACACGGCAAAAATTATGAACATTTATAAGAAAGTTTTATTTTTTCATCAGCTGCAGGTGGAAATATTTCAAAATGCAATTAAACAGTTTCCTATTTTAAAGATTATAGGCAAATACTTAAAAAATAGTGTGCAGTATGAATTCTAGTGCTTTCCCTGGAATGGTGTGAACTTGGCCAGTCATTGTCCAGACTCGCTTCTTCACACTGCTCTGCTGGCCCAGGAAGTCCTCGGGTGTACCATAGTCTTGTCCTTCTCCAAGTTCGCGACATTGTGTGGGTGGGTGGACTGGCAGTAAATGTTTGTTTAAAAACATGAGTGGGCCTTGGTTTCTTCTTCTTTAGAGAATCAGAGTAGGACTCTGTGAGGGTTTTTCTGGTGACTCACTGGTGGGTTTTGAAAGGAATTTTGTGGTCACCACTCACATTTGAAAATACAACAGCAGGGAAGAGAGTAAAGAATTAGAGTAGACAGGGCTGAGTAAGGTGGACACTGCTTTGTGAAGCTTTGTTTCGGTTGTGTAAGTGTGTGTGTTTCCATCTGGACTTCAGATACATTTCTTACTGTTCGTTGTAGCTGCAAATGTGTGGGAAACGCTGAGCTAGTTCTCTTATCTCTAATGTCACATTTCTGCTATCACCACCATCATAACCCCTTATACTTGATTAATACTTTACATTCTACAAAGAATGTTTACTGTCACTCCTTTGTATGGCTGTCATCAAAACATGGGGAAGGGAGGGACAAGTTATTACCCTTTCTATTCTTCATGTAGAGGAGGAGAGACTTGTATCCTCAACTCACTCTTCTAGAAGGGACTATCTTAGGTTGGAGAAACATTCAAATGAGGCCTGGGAAGGATGGCTGTACCAGAGATACTCTCAGGGGGTGGGAGAGGCCTGTGAGGTTGTATGGGGGAGGGGAGATGCTGAGAGAAACTCGATGGAAACTTTGGAGAATGCGGGCTCTTTAATGGAAGGCTGCTGTGCATTGCATGGTCTGACCCTCTTCCTAGAGCTCCACCAATCGTCAGACACAATCACTAAAAAGTCATGAACTTGTCGTGATTGGATTTCTTATGGAATCTGGCACAGAGGCTTATTTCTACATGGGATTGTAGCCAAAGTCAAAGCAGAAACAGCAAAGCCTGGATGAAGAGACAGCAAACATCTGGGTGACATACGGAAGAAGAGACTGAGGGTCAGAGGGGCTTCATGACAGCCTATTAGAAGGAGACAAAGTGATTCACGGGAGGCTCCCTATAATCCTGGAACTAGATGAGATTGAAGGATGAGACCCAATTCTGTTCCTTTTATTTATTTATTCTTTAAAATACCATATTTATTTATTTTTAGAGAGGGGAAGGCGGGGAGAAGGAGAGGGAGAGAAACATCTATGTGTGTTTGCCTCTCTTGCGTCCCCTACTGGGGACCTAGCCCACAACCCAGGCATGTGCTCTGACTGGGAATCAAACCTGCAACCCTTTGGTTTGCAAGTCAGCACTCAATCCACTGAGCCATACCAGGCAGAGTGATCTGTTCCTTTAAAAAATTTAATACGGCTTTATGTGTTCTGGCCGCAGCACAGTGTTATCTGGAGGATCAAATATGGTATTTGCTCTGGAGTGGTAGTTCACACATGAGTGAGCTGGAAATGGTCAACAAGAAAGAAAGGCAATGGTTGCTTCAGTCATAATCTCTCTCTGTCTCTGTCTCTGTCTCTGTCTCTGTCTCTCTCTCTCTCTCTCTCTCTCTCTCTCTCACACACACACACACACACACACACACACGCACGCACACTCTTTCCAGTGCAGGAAATAACACAAAGTTGTTGATGTATGCACTGGGAGAATTTTCTGCTAGTGCTGAAAATCGGGACTTACCTATTTTATGCTTCCCAGTGCTACACCACAGAGGGGACAGAGAAGCCACCCTCGGGTTGCAGACATCTGCAGCAGGTACCTTCGCAGGCATCTCTATGAAGATAAGGGGTGTCTCGAGCTTCAGCGTTATAAAGAGCTGCACTGCAGCTATGAGGAAAGCAACAGTGAGAACCATAAAGACACAGCCAAAACACAAAACTCAATTGTAGAAGAAGAAACTGAGAATTCTTATCAACTAGATATTTCCATCCCAGAGTAACTATGCAGATTGGGTTAAACTCAGAATGTCATGGACAACGAGAGGGGCAGAGATGGAGTATCAGGGTGGCAAAACTGGTCCAGGCACCAAAAAGGATCTGATAAGAAAGAAGGAGCTCATGGGATTCTCCACTTGGGGGGATGTGTCAAGAGACTTTATTAAGTGTCTTCACCCCCAGACATATTTTAATGAACTTTTCCCCTGCGACATTGCCTCCCCTCCTCCCTTTTCCCATATTTCAATCAGTAACCAGTTGAACATTAATATATGCAAAAGAGACAGTAGTCCCCCTTATCTATGGGGTGTATGTTTCAAGACCCCCAGTGGATTCCTGAGCCCTATCTGTACGATGACACTTCTTGTGCCTACGTACCGTATGGCTTCCCTTTGGCATATCCGGCATCACCACTCCTTGCCGTGGGGTCATTGTTAAGTAAAACAAGGGTGGCTTGAACTCAAGCACTTCGATGCAGGGACAGTCGATCTGATAATTGAGGTGGCTGCTAAGTGACTAATGGGCAGGGATAGTAGACAGTGTGGGGAAGCTGAACAAAGGGACGATTCACGGCCTGGGCAGGACGGAGCTGGATGGCGCGAGGCTTCATCACGCTACACAGAAAGGCGTGCAATTTTAATCTCCACGAATTGTTTACTCCTGGAATTGCCCATTTAATGTTTTCGGAGTGTGGTTGACCACACTTAACGGGAACTGTGGAAAGTGAAACCGTGGACAAGGGGGGACTCCTGTTTGCCGGAGAAAGTCCGAGGACGCAGGGTCTGTAGGTATGCATCCGTTTATACTGCGTGCGTAGAGAAGGGCATTTAGTTCCTTTTTTCCCTTGTCTGGATTCAGTTATTCTCAAAGTATTCTTGAATTCTGTCAGGTGTGAAGACCCTAACTATTCAGTTCAGCGTCCCAGCTCCAGGGTGGGCAGAGCAGGCGAGCAGCTTCTGCCCATTGAATCGCACCTGAGCAAGGCTACCTCTGGCGGAGGTACTGTATGCATTACAAAAACGCCTTTGTAAACTGCAAAATGCTCTTCAAATGTAAGTGGAAATGATTTCTGCCCTGCCCTAACAGTCTTCTGCACTCCATAAGTCACTGCATTCACAGTGGTCTCTTTATGAAATTCCCCGTTCCCCCGTTTATGAGTAAGTAACTTGATCCAGCTTTTGGTGCCTTCTTTGTCTGCAGATAAATAGCTCCCGGGGAAGTTAGGAGCCACCCCGCACCCCATCCCTCTAGGAATACTCACCGGACCGTGAGTACTGGAGTGGAGCTTTTACGGCTTTTACTTTGGGACCTCTCTGCAGTCCTGTGGGGAGGTGGGATAATGCCCATTGTACAGGTGAAGACACTGAGACTCAGGAAGACCAAGCTACCTGCCTGGGGGCTTCAGCCTGAGGCCCTCTGACCAGGTCAGGGAGGAGGTTTGCCTTGTGCCTGCTGCAGTTCCAGGACTTGGTGTTCAGAGCTGCTTGGTCACGTCCCTGAATGGAGGAGGGAGTAAATGAACGCCTGATTGCGTGGGAATCAGCTGCCATGTTTGAATCTCTGGTGAGCGTTTGTGGCCAGGACGTGTGAATGGATGAGTGGGTGCCCCTGCATACTTCACCAGCCGGGCCTCTCCGCGCACGCAGGGGTCTGCGGGAACACACATGCCAGGGGAGCCCCTTCCTCTACAGGGCGGATCTGGAATGTGAATCGGGTGTCCCCGGAGGACATCATGTCTGCTCCCACTGTCCTTGGGGCCTTATTTGGGCACCTACCACTACCCTACAGGTGGCAATGAAACATTCGCCCCCCACCCCCGACCCCGGCTCCCGGCCCCTCTGAGAAGCAGCATCTCAGTCTGTCAGTCACCTCGTCCTGGGTCTTTGCTGTTGGCCTGTTTCGGGGCACTCCCGACCCCCGGGCCCCGGGGGGCCTCGCTGCGGCTCCTGGCCTTCGGGAGGCTGTGATACTTGATCTCCTGTCCCAGTTAATCAGCGGCCCAGTGCACTCGAAACATCACCCTGCTCGCGTCTGCGCTGTGGGGACGCTCCCTCCACCTGGGGGTGCCACTTCCAGGCTATGGAACGAAAGGCAGGTGTAGTCTTCCTGTGTCCTGCCTGCCCCTCCTGTCTCTGGAACACGCGCATTTTGTTCAGATAAGAGCAGCCTCCACACCCTCTGCCCAGCGCTTGGCCTGGTCTCCTCCACATTTGCTCAGTTGATGACTCAGTTTCCTTGACTAAAACGAGCACCCTAAGGCCTGTCCTGGACGACAGGCTCGCGGTGGGTTTGGCTTAAACAGTCCTGCTTCCAGAACGCCTTCTAAAAGAGGCTTGTTTATTGAAATAAGCTTTTCTTGACATGTCCCATTTTCTCCTTAAACCATTATCCATGCTAATTAAAAGAAAACCAGTAAAAAAACAGAAAGCAAAATAATTGATGCTAACCAATGATTAATGTGTACAATCATCTCACAGCCTAAACCCAGGCTCTTTAATAAGCCACCCTAAACGGCACTTTGCTCGGGCAAAGTGTCTCCTTGCGGGTGGGGGTGGGGGTGGGCAGGAGACAGTTAGCGTGTCCCACCCACCTACCGTGCAGGCACGAGCATTTAACCCTCAGAGCACCGCCATCCTCAGCACAGCGACCCCATCCTGCAGCCAAGAAACCCAAGGCTCCACCAAGTCAATCAGTTGCCAAGTTCATATTTTTACTACGTGTAGATGGGCGGATGCACCACATCTCTCTAACTCCAAAGCTACGGCTCTGATCTCAGGCTTACCCCTCCTTCCAGAAAGAAACGGCTAGTCATTGGCTGGCTAGTCATTGGGAACGTCACCGTCTTTGTGCCTGCCCAAGAGGCCTTGGATACAAAACTACCATACAAAGTTTTTAAACTGCGTTAAGTTGTATGCTTTATTATGTTGCCCAAAAGTAAGAGTCTCTGAATGCTTTCCAAGGAGAAGGTGCTAAGAGAATGCATCTATAGTGAGCTCATGGGTCAGTGGCATCCATCGTTAATGAGTACCTATTCTATATCTGTAATAAGCATCTCATTTAAGGCTCTTAAATAATCTTCCCAGATAGATACTCCTTTTTATGATATTTTGACGGAGTTCTGCTTTTATTCTGAAAAATTTGCAAATACATAGAACACCAGAAATAATATACTTCCATATTTTGCTCCTCTAGACTAGCAGTATTTATTAATTTTTCACTGTTACTTTTTTCCCTGCTTATTTATTTTAAAGTATGGACACCATGACATTTCACCCCTAAATATCCCAGTGTGCCTCTCAAAGATGTAAGTTATTTTTTTCAGCACAATTATAATACCGTTATGACGCTCGAGCGGAAATTTTCCACATGCAGGTGCAAGGCCATGTTCAGAGATACGTCAAACTCCAGGCAAATGGACTGCCCGCGGGGCCCTTGAGAATGACCCGTTTTTTTCTCTTCATGCCGTGTGCTGAGTTCGAGAGCCTGCTATGGAGGGTGAATCCCCTAAATGCCAAGTTAGGAGGGGCTGGAGATGGTGTTTGGAGAGAATGTGAACTTGCCGCAGCCGTGTTTGGAGCTCCCCCTTCTCACTCCTCCTCTTACCCTTCCGCCAGGCAGCGTGCAGAGAATGTTTAAGCCCCCCGTCCCCATGGGAATCTAGGTGGCATGGCTAGGCATGGTCTACTTCAACCTTCAAATTATTCTTAAGAATCCTGTTTATCTTTAAAACTATAATTTCCTGCTTTATAACCATTCCAAGTTTATTTTAATATGTATTCATGAATTTATTTGTTCATTCATGCAACAGATACCTTTTGAGAAAAATACTGTGCCCACGCCAGACCTAAGGGGTGGGCTATTTTTATGCCTACTTTCCCACTCCCCATTTCTATGTGAGGCGCCTTGTTGAGCCCACGGCTTCCTGTGTTCCCGATTCTCTTTGGCACACTTTTCTGTGCATGAGCACCCAGCTTGGAAAGGGGGCGCTGTAAGGTTACAGGCCCCACAGAGCAGGAGGAAGTGTCCGGGGCATTGACCGATGGGCCACCTGGCGAGACACAGTGCCTGTGAGCTGGCTGCTCGTGTCTCAGTCTGGTTGGCAGAGAAGTCACGTCACTGCACACCTACTGTGTGCCGGACTTCAGACGAATCAGGTCCCTGAGCTACGGAGCAGACAGATGTGTAGCAAACCGATCACATCATAATGTCGTGGGTGAGGATCCGTAGTGTTTAGAGCATCTAGTCCTCCATTCTCTAAGACTCTATTATTATTCATTCATTTATTTGACGTATTTTTAAAATTAAGAACCTCAATTTCAGGTGCGGAAGATGATGAACAAGGAAGACTGAGTCCCTACCTCATGAAGCTCACCTTCCCGTGTGGGACCATAATCCCTTCCACAGAATTTATGTTGACCGAGAGGCGTGTAGTTTCAGTCGACGTTCACATACACATCTAATTTTGAGACAACACTCCATGGAATGGGCACAGTAAGTCTTTTCCTTCCAGTGTTATTGGATAAGAAATTGAAGTGTGGAGAAATTAAGAGGCTTGTGGATAGAGCGGGAGACCCGGGATTTCCAGGTTGTGTTTTTTTCCTCCCCATCACATGACTACGAGTTACTGAGATACCTTGGCTCTGGGTACACTGAACTCAGCCCTGGGGACAGAGAGGTTAAGGCTCCTGCATATATAGATCTAGTCCCGACTCCTGCTCTGAGACCCAGTCTTTGAATAAAGCCAACAAGAGTATATTTAAATTTCTCCCTCTCCCCTTCCCCCCATCCACAGCCCCCATCTCAGTGAACAGCACTGCCATTCACCCACTTGACCAAACCTACATTCTAGGGCAGGTCTTGGTTTCTCTCTTTACCACTCCTGCCTCCGATCTTGTCAATTTAACTTCCACAATATGTTTTGAATGTGTCCAGTCCTGTCCGCCTCCACCATGAACTTCAGAGCCTAATTACCTCCTTCTCCTTTTTGGACTTCTGTGACACCTTCCAAGGAAAGTCGTATTCCTGTCTTGCCCCCAGCCTTGCTCCCTCAGCAGACTGAGTAAACAGTGACAAAATTCAAGTCAGGGACCCTTTTCTGTTTAGCATCCACTAATAGGCTCAGTTCTTCTTATAACAAAGCCCTGCCTTTTCCCCAGACTACAAGGAACTGCATAACCTGATCTCTCTTTTCTTTACACTCCTTCCCGTTGAGCCCCTCCTCACTCTAAGACTCCAGCCACCCTCTTGCGCCAGCCACACCGGGGCTCTTTCTGTCCCACGAGAACCCCAAGCCGATTTCTATTTTAGGGCCTTTGCTTTTTATCTGGATCTTTGCAAGGGCAAGCCCTCCTAAATCAGTTCATTCTCAGATTAACTGTTACTTGTTCAGGAAGACTTCCTTTGATCAGCCTGTCTCAGGGGGCTCTCAACCTTCTGTCACACTACCCTATTTTCTATATTATACTAATAGTTATCCGATATCGCTTCTTATTTGCTTGCCTGCCTGTTGTCTGTGTTCCCCGATAGAAGGTAAGCCCCAGGAGAATAAAAATATTGTCCATCACCTTTGTTTCTCTATCCTCGATGTCCCGAATGATAGCTGGCACATAGTAAGTGCTCAGTAAATATCTTTTCGAGTGAAGGAACTGAAGAGGCCAGCCTGTTGCTCTCCAACTTTGAAAAAACATTACCGACTTCCTGCTCAAAGCAGTTGGTTGTAGAATATGACCAGGTAGGGGCTGAGGGTATAAATCTCTGGGACTGGAAGAAGAGCAAAGTCTTAAGTGCTGTTCCTCCACATAGGTCACATCTGAATCCCGTGATTACTCTTGGGGCAAACCTTGTCTTTCAGGGGTTCTTAGGTAATAAATATTCAATGAGGACTCACTTCAGGCTCAGTGTTTTCAAGTTTGCTATCTCACATCATGCAGTAACAAACCCATGATGGGAAACTTAGCCACAGGTGAGAAAATGAGGCTCAGAGAAGTGAGTTAACTTGTTCAAGGTTACATGTTTAAGGAGAGCCAGGGCTGCAATTTAAACCCAGGGCCATGTGTCTTCTGAGTCATCACCTACCTGTTCTACTGCTCTGAGAGGCAAAGGCACCCTTGGGAGCAGGGGTTTTTTAGCTTAAAGAGAGAAACAGGCAGGTGACCGGGGAAGTCAGGACACCTCCAAGTGGTTGCTGTTAGGACTCTTGGTGAGTGCAGAAACGGTCTGAGACAACCCTCCATTCGGGGGCTTGTTTTCTTTTCAAAAGAGCAATTTCACGACGGGGTTTGGAAGGGCCTTCCTCAGAGAGAACCCAATTACAGGGGCGCCACATTCAAAATGCAAGAATGCCTGATTTGTGCGTTTTTAAACAGTAAAAAGGGCTCTGAAACATATTAAAATTTTATGAGGTGTGTTGCTGACTAAAAATTTTTTTGAGCAAATAATCATACAAAAAGAGTAAACCACATACTTAAAATTAAAACCTCCAAATAAGAAAAATATTTATTAAATAAACTTACACCAAGCCACAGTGACCTTCCTAATGGGCCTTCTCCCTGAAATATTGAGGCAGTTCAATTCTTGGAGTGACTCGAATGAACAGATTGATGAGTCATTGTTAGAGGCGGGCAGTCCGTGCGGTGTGGACTGTCACAGGGAGAGGGGATCCTGGGCTAAGTAAGGGCAAGGCCTGACGAGTCCAGTCTCACCACTAACTCTGACTTTGGGGAGCCAGGTAAACTCTATGGGACACAGTGTCACTGTCCTTAAAACAGAGGCCGGGGTATGTCTCCCCTTCGCCTCTTAAGGTGACCATGAAAATGAAGTGCCTAGTGGGTGTGAAAACACTTCGGCATGTGATCTTAGCAATAATGTCAAGTAGGCTTATTTCCAACGCCAAGGAGATAGAGACTTTGAGCGTTCTTCCCTCATCCTTTTCATGTAGCTTGTTCCCGAGAGCTTTTTAAGCCTTTCAACCTAGAATACACCGTATTTGTTATTTTTATGGCTTGAGCTACACGTCTTGTCTGCTCCCTCGGGTCTACCTATTCAAGAGACGAACGGATTAGAACTTGCCGTTTGAAAATGTTGGCTTATAGTATTAACTTTTATATTAATACAAGATCCTGTAGGACCTGGCTTTTGATATTCCCAGCTAAACTTTTGGAAATAAAATAAAATCTTTCTCTGTCAAGTTTTGGTCCCAATGAATAAAAGTTTATTGAGAAATTCTGCTCACTGTTGATCACCTCCGGGAGCAGTGGGTGCCTGATGCCTCGCTGCCTGACCCCGGAAAGGAAAGCCTTAGTTATTTTTTCAGAATTTGTATCTTGTCACGTATTCATCATTGGGGTAAGAATTTGAGAACAGCCAACAAATAACATCTTTCTTCCCCGACCAAATTATAAATTGATGGAGAGGTAGAGGTAAGAAGCAGGAGAGTTGTCCAAATATCATCTCCGCTCCTGGTACAGTTGTTGGGGACGTGGCTTGGGTGTGAGCGCCAAATGAGTGTGCTAACGTGCCTGTTCTGAATGGGACTTACTCCCCAAGGCATAGGCAACATAGGATACCCTCAGCCTCACCTGTTTCCCCAAACCAGCTTCTTTCTTCAGCAAAACTTTATATTTCTAATGGTCTGAATTAACCAGCCCTCAAGTGCCCCCACCTCTGGGCTTCCTTTATGTGAGATAATAACAAGTGTTCCTGATTTAAGCAAGTGGAATTGGCGTTTTGTGTTCTTACAGCCCAAAGTATCATAACAGGTCATGTTTATTAGGTCTGAGAAACCAGTGTGGGAAACTTTTGGGAATGACTTAATGTTATCATACATGGAAACTAAGGGGACATTTTTCTGGATTAACTCAATGTAACTGATGTCTGCATCTATCAGTGATTTACTTGACTCACTCTTGGCTCTTGAGTGATTTACTATTTTATTTTTAAAGATATTTGTTAACTAATTGGGAGCATGGCAAAGAGAAGGGAATCTTCCTCTATCTTCAGATAAGAATCCCCCTAAAACCCCTATAAAAGGATGACTCTCATACGGAAAACCCTCTCTTCACTCTTAGCATTTAGGGTTAGAGCCTTATAACTTCCCTTTCTCTTCATGGACAGATTTCAAAAAAGTTTTCTTCTTTTTTTTTTGGTCTCTTTATCTCTCTTTTATTCTTTCATTCATTTATTAAACAAACATCGCCAATATTTTTCTGGTTTTGATATTCAAAGGGCTCTTTCAAAGTCTCATATTATTTAACCATTCCCTGTCATTAGGTACAATTAATAATGGCTTCTTTTTTATCTCTAATTTCTGTGGCACTGTGCCAACCTGGTTTTCCATTTTACCTCTTGGATTGCTCCTTCTCGTATTCTTTTATGGTTCCTTCTTTTATGCTTGATTTTAAATGTTGGTGATCCTTTAGCGTCCTCTCCTTTGGCCCATTTTCTCATCCCATTTCACATAGTCTCGCTCTTCCTGAAATTCTGTAGGGGGACAGCTGTTAAGTCTACATCTCTGGCCATGGTGCAAGAAATATTCATTGAGTAAATAAAATGAGTGAACTAATTTCTCTTCTAAGTCAAGAATCACATGTCAAACTACCTGGACTTTACTTTGATGCCTCACAGCAACTCAAACACATCTCAATAGTTACCCTTTTTCTTCTCTAGATGCTGCTCTTTTTCCTGTGTTCTGTCCCCAGCAATGGTTTGCATAAGACTAGGAATTACCCTGAACTATTCCCCTCAAGAATGGTACATAAGATAAGAGTAGCTGCTGTTCTTGTCTTATCCTTGACTTTCACAGGAAATCCTCTGACAAAACACAGCTAGGGATGATCCTGTCAATTAATTTTAATATCAATATTCTTTGTCACATTAAAGAAATAGTCTTCTATTCACTTTTAGTAAGATTTAAAATAAATCGTACTGACTTTTGAATTTTATTGTAAATTGTTTAAGAATTTGTTAAAATTGATACATGGCTTTTATTCAGTTAGTTCATTGGTGTGATGAATTGTATTAATAATGTCCTGTTGGAAGGCGGGTGGGGACCTGGAGTACTATTATGGCAATTGGTCAGAGGGACCAGGAATGACTGAACAATACCTCAAGTCCTGCCACCCCTCCTCATGACATTCCTAATGGGGAAATCTGTACAAAGAATAACTACAAAGAAGATGACATTCCAATTTAAAGAACTCTGGAACACAAGTTTGGGTCACATAGAACACCAATTTTTCCTGGGTCAGTTTAGCATCAGATTAAAGTAGGCAGTGACAATTATTATTTCTCCTTCGCAATACCTAAACCCAACTGAAGCCTCAGATCCGGTCCTATGAAAAGAGATGTGGCAGAGAGCGTACGGCTGACCTCGCTTGGAAAAAGTTCTCAGTTAGCTCATGACATCTGTTGTATGAATCAAACAGAAAAACATAAAAGTCAAGACGATTTGAAAGGTTTTCTAATATAAAGACTGTCTGACTTTCTGGAATAAACCCATTAACAAGTCTTGTTGTTCTTCCAAAATATATGCAGAATCTGATGTATTCTCACTGTCTTCCCTGCTATACCATGGTCCTGGCCTCTGTGAACTCCTGCCTGGATTATAAGACAGGCCTCCAGAGGGCTCCACTGCCTTTGCCCTGGCCCCTAAAATCTACTCCCCACTCAGGTTCAGAGCGATTCTTTCAAAATTAAAACATAGATTACACCATCTCTCTGTTCAAAACCCTTCCGTGGGCCCCACCTCACTTGGGGCAAACCCCAAAGTCCTTCCAGTGGTTTACAAGTCCCAACCTGAGCCGCCCTCATCCCTTTACTCTCCTGGTTTTATCTCTTTCTCTTCCCCCCTGGACCATCTTAACCACACCAGGCACCTTGCTGTACCTGGAGCACTGCGGGCAGGCAGGCTTTTATCACGTTGATTCCCCAGCCTGGGGTAGCTCCCTCACCTGCCTGTGCTGATCAGGGCTCTGCTGAATACTCGAAACGGACCCTTTGAAGACCTCCAGATTTTTTTCTCTGAACAGCTCTGTCTCCCCTCTGGTACCCTTTCCTGGAAACTCTAGCTGCCTTGGTCTCCCCAGACTCTCAGCTGCAACTCCTCAACTCAGGGGGTGATGCAGGGCTCTCCCCGCGCTCCCCCTTCCCGCACTCCAGCCTGGGGACTCTCCGCAGGTTTTATCACTTCACCTCCAATGACTTGAAACCCATTGTTTTATGTATGTTGTCCAGATTTCTAGTTGTTCTAAGTGGAAGGGCAAATCTGGTTCCCGTTACTCCATCTTGGCTGGAAGCAGAACGTCTCCGCGTTTCTTAATTCCTGCCCCTGCTTTAGCTTTCCCCTCCAGCACTCACGAACTCTTGACACATTCTATATGTTACCTATTTATTTACTTACTGTCTGACTTTCTTCACGGGGTCTTCATTTGTTCACTCATGTATCTTTTGACCCAGAGAAGGAGCTGACACAGTGTAGGCACAGAATAGTTACTTATTACGTAAACGAATGCAGCCAGTGCTAGCGGCAGGAAGAATTTTCCAGGGCCATCAGGCTATCATTCCACTTCGAGGAGAAATCCTCCACGGTCCTGTGTTTGTGGGCGGGCTGGATACTCAGTTGCAAGCGTCTATCACCTTCTCAGTCAACACCCCTCTCGCCCTATTTGTGGAACACTTTCTCATTCCTCTTGCCATTTCCCTTCAAGGACTTTGCTTACCCAACACTCCTTAACTGGATCACAATTCTGAGAAGCATGGATGGAGGGTTTTAAGTTTCTTTTAAAAATATAGTCATTTTACAACCAGGCGTATATGTGTTTCTTCTTTACATTCAACCCTAAGCAGCTGCTACTTAATCCTCATCTCTTTCTTTGTGTAAAACATGAATGTTAAAGGCCCTTTTAGCTGCATAGGGTGGAAGTTCAGGTGGGAATGAATCCAAGGGAAACTTTGGACTCACTCAGCAGGGGTGGGCCAGCTAAATAACACCACCTTTTCCCACAGACTTCCCCTTGTCATAGCTCTGTGCAAGGATTTCCCATCTGTCAGCTGGTCCATTCAGCAATTACTCACTTGAGGAACCTACGTGAAGTGTGTGTGCGCGCGTGTGTGTTCGCTGGAATGTGTGGGGGTTTCTGGGGCTGTTTTTCTCTATTTTAATTTCTAATGGGCTTTATTTTGGTCTCAGGGCTTTCGCTCAGAGAATCTCTTTCCCTTCGTGCCTTGTTGGCTCCTTGACGTCCTTCAGGCCTGAGCTCAGATATCCCTTTCTAGACAGAACTTTTCTTCTCAAACTGATTTATGATTACTACCGCCCCATTGAATCTCCTTTCTGCAGTTACATTCTGTAATTATCCAGTTTGTTGATTAAGTTACTTGATTATTGTTAGTTTCTTGCTCTGACGTGACATCCACAGGGAGAGGGACTTTTTCTGTCTTGTTTAACTTTTTCTCCCCTATGCCTCCCATAGGGCCTGACACGCAGTAAGTGTTGAGAAAATATGTATTGAATGGATGAATGAATGAATTCACCAGGAGAACAAGGGACGAGAATACTGCGGGGAGACTGCGGGATTTGTACGGACCTTCACGTTTATGTGTGGCTGGGTAAGAGCTGCAAGGGCAGAGTGGAAATTCAGGGTCAAATCAAGAGGCCCCTGTGTGCCCTGACATGATGATGACTAGATTTTATCACTGAGGTGATGTGGGCCTAAGGAAGTGCTTGAGAAAGGGAAGGCCCCATCAGGTTTCTGTTTTAAAATGGCCAGCCTCCCTGTGGGGTGACGAGTGGATGAGAAAAAAACAGGACGTGCTGCAAAGGGACCAGCTTGGGCACTGTTGTAGTAATTTGGACGAGAGCAGATACAACCCCTAAGTAAATCCAATGACAGTGGAAGCAAAGAAATATTTTAAAGACCTGAGGTAGGAGAAAAAAATGTTTTGATTGAAAGTGGGGAATGAGGAAATGGGAATGGAAAGGAGCAGAAACAGAGGAGCCAGAAACTTAAATGGGTCAAACAGAGCAAAGAAACATTGATTTAAAATGAGTCTGGGTTGGACCTCAGTGAAAATGTTGGAATTAGAACCTCTGAAGAGTCTTTCCCGTATAAAAGCAATGAGAACACTTACAAAAATTGTCAGAATCAATGCTCTCAAAACAGAGGAAATTAACCAAAAGCTTGAAGCAATCCAGGGAGCATTTATTTAAGAAAAACAGCTGAATATTAGCATGAAAACTTGGTATGAACAGTGGAGTTTTAATTTTCCCATTTACCATCCCCTCATCTCTAGCTCCATGGCAACCTTGCACATTAACAGCCAATGATCACAGTGAAAACACAGTGATGGCAGCAAAGCCTGCCACCCACCAGAAGGAAGAGAATGGGACTGGAACTCTCTCAAAGCCCTATTTCTACAGAATTGCCATTAACTGATCTGTCTGGTGGTTTCCTAGAAGACCTCATTCTTGAGGCTGTCCTCATTTAACTGATTCAGAATCCATCTAGTGTGGAAGATCATTTTCTTAGGGGCTTTTGTTGAAAACAATGAAGGTCAATTGTTTAATATCATGGCTGCCTGAGAGAGTGGATAAGAAACTGGGACAAATAATAGTGTAACCAAAAAAAAAAATTAAAAGCTGGAGAATAGATCTCCATGTGGGACTTTGAAGACCTTTGAGAGACACCTGATAATTTAGAAGCCCATATGCATGCTTTGGCCTGCATGAGTTCTCAGAAAGGAATGGAGAAGGCTCTAAGGTCTCATCTGTGGCTACCTTTGAGGCTCTTCTTAGGGGAACTGGAAGCTGAGATAGGGACGCTAGCTGCAGAGCTGATTGTTGGAGGTATGGCCAGCATTCACCCAGAACCTGTTGGCAAAGACTGGAAGACTTACTGGTTCCAAGAATTTAAGGAAATTTTTGTGTAACTATTAGCTGACCATATCTAACAAAGCTGAGACTTCAGTGCTGACACATGTCAAATAATATAGAGTTTACAGAATAAGTTCGGCAAAGTCACTAAACAAACAATGGCAATAAAATCAAACAGCAACAGCAAAAACCCTGATTGGAGGGTGGGGGAAGAATCTGATTTATAGAACTGCTATGTTTAAAATGCTCAGTTTTGACACATCTTTATGAGATATACACACAAACAGGAAAGTATGTCCCCAACACAGGAAAAAGAACAGTCACTAAAAACCAAGGAAGCCTAGATGTTAAACTTACTAGATGAATACTTTAACCAGCTATTTAAAATGTTCTAAAATCTAAAGGAAAACATATCTAAATAACTAAAAGAAAACATGAAAATGATGTCTTACCAAATTGATAATATCAATAAAGAGATAAAAATTACAGTAAGGAACCAAATACAAATTATGGAGTTGAAAAGTGCAATAAATAAAATGGACAACTTACAATAGGGTATCAACATTAGACTTAAGCAGGCAAGGGGGAAAAAATCAGCAAACTCGCAAATAGGTAATTGAAATTATCCAGTCTGAGGAACAGAAAGAAAAAAGAAAGAAAAGAAATGACCAGAGCCTGAGAGAGATCTGACCATACACATAACAGGAATCTCAAAAAAGTGGGCTGGGGGAAGGAGAAAGGGAGAAAACATATTTGAGGAAATAAAGGCTGAAAACTTCTCAAACATGATGAAAAAGTTTAATGTGCACATCTAAGAAGACTGGTGACCTCCAGATAGACTAGAGTTGAGGAGATACACACTTTTACATATTTTAATCAAAGGCAAAAAAGACTTGAAAGCAGTAAGAGAGAAGGGACTGATAATGTACAAGTGACCCTCAATAAGACTGACAGGTGACTTTTCTATGGAAGCCATGGAGCCCCGAAGGCAGTGGGGTGGCCTATTTGAGGCATGAAAAAAAAATTGTATCAACCGACAGTTCTTTATCTCCTACAACTATCCTTCAAAAATGAGGTGAAATTAAGACATTCCAGGATAAACAAAACAACGTATTCTCCTTATTAAAGCTACTAAAGGAATCATTTGGGCTGAAATAAGAGACATATGAGAGTAACTAGATCTTCATAAGAAAAACAGAACATCAGTAAAGGTAACTACATAGGAGAGTATACAACACAGTATAAACATATATTCTTAAATTAAACTTATTGGGAGGACACTGATTAATATAAATGGAAATTTTGCTTATAACTTTTTTCTCCTTCCTGATTTAATACACAACTGCATAAAGCAATAATTATATATCTGTATTGATGGCATACAATGTATAAAGATATAATTTGTATGACAACAACAAAAAGAAGGGATGAGGGAATGGTGTTATATAAAAGCAAAGTTTTGTATACTATTGAAATTAAGTTGGTATTAATCTGAGCTAGATTAGTATAAATTAAAAATTTATTGTAATTTCCAGGGAAACCACTAAGAAAATAGCTGAAATAATACCGAAAGAAAAAAGGGGATTAAAATATCAGACAAAGAAAAACCTATTCAACACAAAAGAATGAAATGATTTAAAGATAAAGGAAAAAGACATAAGACATACAGAAAACAAATAACAAAACAGCAGATATAAAGCCTACCTTTGCAGTAATTTCATTAAATAGAGATGTATTCAACATTCCAATTAAAAGACAGAGATAGGCAGACTAGATAAAAAAGTGATCCTACTATATGCTGTCTACAAGTGAAATGCTTAAATTCAAAGACACAAATAGGTTGAAAGTAAAAGGACTGAAAAAGTTATACCATGCAGACAATAACCAAAAGAGAGTTGAGTGGCTATACGAATATCAGAAAAAAATAGACTTTGAGTAAGAAAACTGTTATAAGAGACAAATAAGGGTGTTATATTTAGATGAGAGGGTACGTTTATTAAGAAGATACAGCAATTATAAAGCTATAATTCAAATAAATCAAACAATAGAGCCCCAAAGTATATGAAGCAAAAGCTGTTCAAGTTGAAGGAAGATAGAGGTATTTCAACAAAATAGAAGACTTCAGTGCCTCAGTTTGAGTAATGAACAGAGCAACTAGGAAGAAGATCAACAAAGAAGTGAGACTTGAGAAAGACTATAAATCAAGTCGATCTAACAGCCATCTATAGGACATTCCATCCAGCAACAGCAGAATAAAAGAAATATGAAATATGAAATCATGTAGAAAAGGTATAAAGAACTAAGATTGGGAATAGAGAGTGAGTGTGACCACAAAACCATGGTGCACCTAAAATTAAGGGCATGTGAAAAAGGCAAGGTGGGTTCTCATGTTTCTGTTGACCCTGAGTTGAGTTTTCTGACATGAATCATTTTTTTTATCAGGATCCAACCCCTACTCAGTCACTCACAGATAAGCCCTTGGGAGATGACAATAGATGACATTCCACTTGCCAAAAGATGAGCTTGCCAACGTGTGGAGACTTCAGAAGACTAAAGCCAAATGGTTTAAAGGTAGAGGAGGTGAAGGAATGCATAAGGTTACAGGTCAGTTTCAAAGAGGACAGGACTTGAACCGGCAGCACTGAAAGAGTGTCTTCTAAGAAACCTTGTATTGACAGTGTCGGTTCTGTAATCCCTGCAGCGCTGCCCATCACTATAGGTGCCAAGCATTTTGGTGCCAGGAATAAATGCTCCGCTTTGGCTGTAGCACCAAATAGATCTAGTTCTGCCACTTAACATGTGTATCATATTGCACAGCTTAACCTCTTTAAACCTTAGCGTCTTCATCTGTAAGATAGCAACGGTAACAGTATCAATCTCATGGGGTTGTTGTGAGAATTAAATGAAATAACATTGTCTTTACTTAGTGCCTTGTGAGTCCAGCCTTAGTAGATGAAACGTTTTTCAAAGGGACTGAATCTTATGAGGCCGAGGCTTAAAACACTGTCCAAGGGGAAAGTGCAATTTTTTAAATTTAGGTAAATTATTTTCTGAGAAGTTATTGAACCAGGTGAAGCTGTATTTAAAAAGAAATACCAAGAGCTCCGCATGGACTCATCGCTCCCTGCTAACGCAGTGTAGGAAACCGAGGCATGAAAGGGTTAATCAGGGAAAACCCTGGCCTGCCTCACTTATGGCGAGCGTTTAATATTGCACAGAGAATATCAAGTCACCCTCTGCCAGCCAATGGAGTAAAGCCACTTGTACATTGGACCCCACCCCTGCGCCTTGTCGAACCATTTCGTAAAAACTTGCCAAACGTGAGACCGGCTCTTTATTGCTACAGCAAAGAAGCTCAGAGAAAAGCACATGCTAAAGCTAAAATCATGACCATGACCCAGGAAGGGAAGTGGCGATCACAGTGAGGCCCACATGTGAGACAAGAACGAGGAGTCTCTCCCGATGCTGCAGCTCAGAGCTCCCATTTGTTTCTTAGCAAGGAAGAGCTAGACCCTGGTTATTTTTGTATGTATACAACACTAATTTATTATTTGAGAAAAGTATAACTAGTTTTCATGTTAGAACATGGGGTCAAGGCTTTTGAATGAGCTCCATTGTCATTAGGTCCCATGCCAAAGACTCGTGCGGGCATAAGTCTGTGCGGGCACGTGCGCCACAAACAGAGCTGTCTATTTCAGTCAAGACTCTTGGGGCGCCCAGAGTGAGCAAAGCCAGGTGGGCCTCAGAATGCTTCTTCAGGCAGTTTACCAGGTCCGCCCAGAAGGTATCCAGCCATGTACTATGAAAAATAGAGACATTTATTGAAGAAGATACAAGATATAAGAAACATTGTACCTAGGACAATGATGCCTCAGTCCCTGTCAAAGTAGACACCTTGGGACCTCACTCAGTTCTCCCTGCATCTCCTCCACTGTTCAAAACACGTTGCAATATCCTTTGTCGGAACCTCCATCAGCTGCTTGTGATAGTTTCCTGAATCTCGTTAATGGTCTAAAATCTCTTCCCTTTCAAAGGTGGTTCTAGTTTTGGGAAAAGCCAAGAGTCTCAGGGCACCAAATCTGGGCTGTAGGGGTTTGAGTCACATGGGTGATTTGACGTCTCACCAAAAAACTCAGCACGAGATGTGATGCATGAGTGGGCACGTTGTGATGAAGCCTCCAATCACTAGTTGCCCATGGCTGCAGCCTTCTGACTCACCCGAATAGTTTGCATGGAGGAATGTTCAAGCTTAATGCAAAATCTGATGCGGATTTGTTGCTCTACTCAGTCATTTTGAATGTGACGGCCACACAGTACACATGTTCACTCAATGGCATCTAAAGCCCCCATTGCTCACGCATGCGCATTCCAGCCCACTCTCCTTGGCTGCCAGGTTACACAGATGCCACGCAGACTGTTCTCATTATATTAATAATGGTTGGTTGGACTTTTTCTGTCCAACATACAGACCTTGTACTTCTGCTTATGACAGAAGAGGACTCATTCCCTTACAGACCTCCTGCTTCCTGCTTCCTCTGTTGTAAAATGAGAAACTCAGAGATGATTTTTTAACATACCCATGGTTCTAGGAGCCTCTGATTCGGCCATAACACTCACATTCACCCCCAATCCCCGCCTGTAATGAATCTGAGTAGCAGGAACTGAAACGTGAAGTGCGTTCCTTGGTCCTGGGGGAACGGAACTCTAACAATTTCCTAGTGACCTCATATAGCCCAGCCATGGAGAGAAAGAGTAAAGAATAAAACGTGATAGGAATAAGATTTATGTTGATATATTAGGTGAGGGTTACTGGCCACGGCCCACCCTTTCAGTGGGGCTGGAAGGTATTTTACCAGCTACAACGATGTATGTGAGAAGGAGTCTCCCATTGGGAACTTTTCCAAAGTCTAATAAAGCTGTGTTTTGCTCCCTCTGACCTTGGCCCAGCGACAGGTAAGTCCCACAACCTCTACCACCTTATAAACACTGAGATGGCCTATAAGAAAGGACTATAGAGGCTCTATTTAGTGGCTTAGGTCAGCAAGTAGGCAGAAAAATGTCAAAACCACTAATCTAATTTATTGATGGCTTTAATGGGAGTATGTAGGGGGAAAAAATTCTGACTTGCACTGCGAATATTGCTCCAGCCCTGTCACCTGCAGTACCCTGAAGTTAAGGAATGGCCTGGTAAGTACGATGTGAACGTGCTACCATCAGATGCAAACAAAGGGGGTGGCAATGAAGAGAAGAAAGTGTAGGTGAGCTTGGGTTTGGGGTGTATCTGCCTTTCGATTTTCTTTCTTTTCTTTCTTTCTCTCTCTCTCTTTCTTTAGCATAGTTTGAGTACTTACTATATGCCATGGCACTATGTTAGGAGTTAGAAATAGAGATATTTAAAATGCAGGTCTCGTCATTGATGTATTAAACTAAGTGTGTCAAGAGCCTAAGTAGTGAACGATGAGCCACGCCTATTTCATATCCACGAGGAATTCTCAGTTTAGCGAACAGTGTGACAGCAACTGGGTGAAGTATTACAGGACTAGAGGGAGCCACGAGTCACTTTCTTAGGGTGATGTTGAATAGTTGCCTTACGTGGTGACAACTGAATTGGGTGGAGGTGACTTTAAGATTTCCAGGTGGAGGTGTGGGAGAAAGGCTTCCTGGGTATGTGGAAAGGTATGAAAACACAAAAGAGGGTCATGATTAGCGAGAAGAGTATGGTCTTCCTGGATCATCGGGCCAGGTTGAGGGTAGGGAACATGGGGATTGCTGGAGGAGGAGACTGAAAAGGTCAGTTGGGGTCGGATCATGGCAGGTCTGACCAATAAAGTTCTTCAAAATTATTTCTAGCTGTAGGAAGCCATGCAGGTTTAAGCAGGATGGGTGGGGGCATGCATCCTGATTAGGTTTGCATTTTATGAGGAGCTCTCCAATGGCAGTGGTGGACGGAAGCTCGGAGGCTGGCTAGAAAGCTGTGGCAATTGTGTGTGAGGAGAGCAGTCGTTGAGTGTGAGCCAAGACAATGGGAAGGGCCAGCCCTTCAGGTCCAGAGCGGAAATTGATGTAGGCATGATGGACTGTAATAGATTTAGAGAAGCCACATTGAATTAAAATGAAGGAACGAGGCACAGGCATCCCAAGTGCTGAGGTGCTTTCCAAGCCACTCCTGGTGGGCAGATGTTGGTAAGTCTTAGATCTTAGCATCGTAGACACCCTGGAGATTCTGGAATAGTCACCAGGTTAATAACAAGGATCTCTTTGCTGGTATGAATGGAGCTGCTGCACTTGCAAGTGCCGGGCCTCAGTTTCCCCATGGACGTGAGTGGCCAGCAATGCCAGGCTCCCATAGCAGTTGTGTGGCTGTGGGTGCTAGCACCTTTCTGCAGCACTATGCTCCAGCAAGAGAGGGTTGTAGTAGGTCATGTTTTAAACATCCTCTGAAATTTAGTTTGTAAAATTTAAGTGAAGTCGGTATACAATATTATATTAGTTATATTAGTTTCAGGTGTACCATATAGTGATTCAACATTTTAATACCTTACCATGTGATCGCCCCACTAATTCTAGCAATTATCTGTCACCGTGCAAATTTATGACAATATCACTGACTGACTATATTCCACTTTACCTTTTTCACCCACTCCCCTCATCCTATCCCCTCTGGTATCCAACCTCCTTTTTAAAATTTATTTTTTTCTTTTTAATTGAATTTATTCGGGTGACATTGGTTGGTAGCCATCCCTTTGGTCTTTGTTTTGATGTGTCTATTTTTGTTTTGTTTTGTTTCTTCATTTGCTTTGTTTTTGTAGCTCCACAGATAAGTGAAGCCATTCAGTATCAGTTTGGCTCTGTCTGACTTATGTCACTTAACATAAAACCCTTTAGGTCCATCCCTGTTGTCGCGAATGGCAAGATTTCATTCTTTTTTACTGCTGCGTAATATTCCGGTATGTATGTGTACCACTTCACCTTTATCTACTTATTTATTTTTATTTTTACATTTTCAATCATAGTTTACATTCAATATTATTTTGTATTGGTTTCAGGTGCACAGCACAGCGGTTAGACACTCACATGCTTTACAAAGGGCTCCCCCCGATATTTCCAGTGCCCACCTGATACCCTACGCAGTTATTACAATACTATCGGCTACATTCCCTGTGCTGCCCTTTACATCCCTGAGAACATTTTGCAGCTGCCAGTCTGTGTTTCTCAATCCCCTCCCACCTTTCACCCAGCCTCACAGCACCCTCCTGCCGGCAACCATCGGCCTGTTCTCTGAGTCTATGAGTCTGTTTCTGTTCTGTTTGGTCATTCATATTTTTCTTTAGATTCCACATATCAGTGAAATCATGTGGCTTTTGTCCTTCTCTGTTGGACTTATTTCACTGTAGGTCCATGCGTGCTTTCCCAAATGGTTAAAATTTCATTCTTATTTACGGCCGAGTAACCTCCCACCTTGTACGTGTACCACCTCTGCTGGACACCTAGGTTCCTTCTGCATCTTGGCTATTATTAACAGTGCTGCAATGAACATAACAGTGCATGTATGTTTCTGAGTTACTTCTTTGGATAAATACCTAGAAGTGGAGTTGCTGGGTCGTACGGTAGATATGTTTTCAGTTTTTTGAGGGATTGCCGTACTATTTCTCCTAGGGGCTGCACAAATTTGCAGTCCCACCAACAGTGCACAAGGAGTTCTATTTCTCTACAGTCTCTGAAATTTTTACTGTTTGTCACCCTGGGCCTAACATGGCATGTGCTGGGAACCCTAATAAAGGTTTACTGAGTAAACCAATGAATAAAGGGAGCAGGGTGTCTTGGAGGGATCGCAGGAAAGGTGTACAGTATCACAAAGCTCTGGGACAGCCCACTGATTTCAGGGGGCCATTCTTCTCCTGGGGTGACAGAGAAGCAGAGGGTGGGAGAGTCCAGCCCTACATCATGGAAAACGACCACACGGAAATCAGACCTTTCCCAATTTGTCCCGGGTGTTGGCCTGTGGGGTTGGGTCACCGCCCAGCAGCGATGTTGCACAGAAACTTGTGTTTTTTCCTGCAACATTTGGTAGAACATTTCAGGCTGAGGTGCAGGGAGGAGGGGAGGCTTATAGGAACCAGATGTTTGGGGGCCATCTCTCTGACACCAGTGAGTAATTAGTTTTAAGTGATTATCCATGTGACCAGTCTGGGAGACTCAGCTTTCTGGGCCAGGGAAGCAGGCTTGGCTGGCCATGCCCTGATTGGAGAAGACGTGAGAGGTGTTGAGGGCTGTGTGCATCTGCGTACCTGTGCTGGGGGGAGATGGTTTCCAGAGAATGCATCACGAGCCAAGTGTAAGTGGCTGTGTGGGATACCTGTGCAAATGGGACTGGGATGGTTCAGATGCGTCCTAGGACCACTGGCACGGCTGAGCGATTATAAAATACTTCTGTGTACCCAGAACAGAACTGATTTCGGGGAAAGTCCCCCTCGTGGCAGAACCTATGAGGGACCTGGGGGTGTCTTGCAGGAACCAACTGCTGAGGGCCATATTGGATGCTGGACGCACCAGCCAAGGGGTTGTCGCTAGGTGGCAGTTGAAGACCAGCAGCCCTGCCATCCTCCCAGCTCTGTTGTACCTTCTGTGTTGATCTCCAGCAGTGCATAAGACCAGGCGGTGAGGGGTGGAAACCCTATATCGACCGGCACAAGCCCTCATGGTGGAAATGGGGGCTCAGGTAGAAATTATATTGAATTCTAGAAAAGAAAGGCACATTTCTCACATACGTGTGTCCAGGGCCCTCATGAGATTTGTACCTGCAACAAAAATGAAGCAACAGAATTGCTGCCACCATAAGTCCTTGTGGGGAACAGCAGGGACAGTGCCCCCTGGGCGGTGGCAGAGAGGGGTGAGGTGGGCAGAAAGGGCCTCATAGACAAGACCAGATCAAGACCTGAAGATCTGGAGTTCAGCATTTAACAACACGCCAATAAAATCCACCCTTTCACATTTTCTTTTCAACCACGAATGTCTGCACAGTGGAGAACTTTAAACCTCGGTGGCCTTTTTGGCTTTTTTGGGAGGCGGCCCACAGAGTTAGTCCAGGAGGCTCCGTTCCCTGAGTTCCCTCTGGCCCACAACCCGCAGACCCCCGGCTGTCTGTGCCCCATGGGATGACATGTGGGACAATTTGCTTGAGACAACAGCTCATCAAGAGAGGACATGGCCCACCCTGAGCTGTCCTCATTGGGACTCTGCGGGTTTGGTTGCCATCCCTCCCTCCGTCAGCACCTGACATGCAGGGTGAGGGGTGGGAGGAGGGGGAGGGGCTGGACCGCCTTCTTCCACCCTAAGGTGGCGGGACTACTCTTTGCCTACACGGCCACCTTTGTTCGTCCACCAAGACCAAAGGCTTTCTGAGCCTTCTCTCTGGTAGAACACTGTACCTCATTCTAACAGGGCTTAGTTTTTAACCCTTACAACAACCTCATACTGAAGACATAGCACTACTCAGTTCTAATAGTTGAGGAAACTGAGGCACAGAAAGATTAATGGCACCCTTCTAGAGCACTTACTCTGCACCTGGCCCTGCTCTAAACACTTTAGGCAGATTCATGCCTTTAATCCTCGCAAATAGCCCGAGGGAGTTGTTAAGAAAAATTACCCAATGCTTGGAATTAAGACAAAGAGAGGCCTGGAGTTCTCTTGAGGTCACAGGCAACACTGGCAAACAAGCCTGCTGTGGCAGGCAGATCAAAGATATCCATACCCTAACCCCTGGATCCTGTGAATTTGTTGTGTTCCATGCTAAAAGGGACTTTGCAGAAGTAATGGAGATGATAGAATTTAAGGTGGGGAGATTATACTGGATTGTCCAGGTGGGCAAAATCTAATCGCTGGAGTCCTTAATAAAAGCAGAAAGCCTTCTCCAGCTGCTGTCAGTCCAAGAGATGCAACAGAAGAAGAGTCAGAAACGTTCGAGGGGCGAGTGGGATTTGACCCGCTAGAGAAGACCACAGGGAAAGCAGGAGAAGGAATGTGAGCAGCGTCTAGGGGCAAGACCAGCTCCCTGCTGACAGCCGGCAGGGGAAGAGGACCTCAGACCTACACTCAACCTAAGGGACTGGGAAGTGGAGTCTCCCCACAGCCTCCCAATGAGAGCCCAGCTGCCTGACACCTTAACTTTGGCCTTGGGAAACCTGCAACAGAGAAACAATTGAGCTAAGCCACTTCTGACTTATCGAACTCTGAGATAACAAATTTGTGTTGATTTAAGCCACTCAGTTTGTGCTAACTTGTTTAGGCACCCACAGGAAGCTAACATACTCCAACCCAGGAGTCCTCTGGGCACTGCTTCTACCAGAGCATTCAGCTGCAATGGAAATTCTCTGTTCTGCCCTCTCTCATACAGCAGCCACTAGATGCATCTAGCTATTGAACACTTAAAAATGTGACTGCTGAGCCCCAGCTGGTGTGGCTCAGTGGATTGGGTGCTAACCTGTAAACCAAAGGGTCATTGGTTTGATTCCCAATCAGGGCACATGCCTGGGTTGAAGGCCAGGTACCCTGGTTGGGGACACGTGAGAGGCAGCCAGTCGATGTATCTTTCACGCATTGATGTTCCTTTCCCTCTCTTTCTCCCTCTCTTCCCCTCTCTCTAAAAATAAATAAATATTTAAAAAATGTGACTGCTGAGAAATTGAATTTAAAATTGTATTTTTAATGAACTTAAATTTAAGCAGCCATACAAGGCTAGTGTCTGCCATGTTTGACGGTACAGTTCTAGCAAGCACCTTTGTTTTACTTGCTATTTAGTATTGAATGGGGCTCAGGCTCTTCAAATTAACTGTCAACATGTAGGTTTTGTCTGGCAGAGATGCAAATGTTTTCTTTCTAGTGGAAAGAAATGACCCCAAAGGTTATGGATTTATTGCTTGTAGGACATTAACCATTTTTATATCTAATCCAGCAAACTTATTCTGATATTCTTTCACTAGTGCCTATGAAACCTCAGTTTCCCAAATGTTTTTTGAACCATTTTTACCAACCTATCGTTCCCCTACTTAATGAGTTAGGAAAGGCTTTGACAACTATGCACTCTGCATGTGTGTCATGTCTGTTAACTTCTTGAGAACAAAGCTATTGTGAGATACTGTCATTATCCTTATTTTAAAGGTGGTGAAACTGAGACCCCACAATGTAGGTAATTCATCCAAGGTCACATAGTTAAGGAGAGTTATAGCCAGTATGGCCCAGAGGCCACACACTTAACTAACTCAAGAAAGTATCTGGTTTTGTTTGAACATTGATCCAAAAACACAGCATTGGAGCTTCTTGGAACTTTGGGAGAGCCCCAAAGCCAGACTGTCTGTCGTATGGCAGAGAGAAGGCCGGCTGTGTGGGGCAGTGGGAGGCACACGGGGTGCGGCAGGCTCACATCTGAAAACCATGTGGAGGATGGTTGCGGCTTCTTCCCAGGGGCTGCTTTTCTTGGTTCCTCAGGTGAAGTTGTTTGTGCTCAGTTTCTGTTGAGGATGCTGTAGAGAGCAGATACCAGGCTGTCGGCGAGTGGCTCGGCTAGTTTCCCATTTCAGATATGCCTGGGAAGGCACCCGTCGGCAGGGCCGCACCGAGTAACTGTTGGAAAAAGAGCTCCCTCGCCCGCCATGCTACTGTCACAGTAAATTGAGATTTATTTCCCTGGGAGGTGGCAAGCCTAGGAGAGAGCCACTCTGTCCGCTCCCGTGGGCCTGGGGCAGCGGGCACCCCCAGCAGCGAAGGGAAGGTGCGCCTCTCACGCTTTGCCTGGTGTCGGCTCCCCGCCAAGCTCCCACGCTGCTTCCAAGCCGGAGGGAGCGCTGGGTGACACTGCAGATGTCTGTCTGTTCCCCTTGGAGGTCCCAGTCCACTATCCCCCTGAAGGAGGACTGCTATGAAACTGGCTGCACCTGAAAAAGGGGATGGGTTTTTGAAGTATATGACTTATGCCCATTTTTGTAAATGTTTAAAAGATTACAGATCTTTTATTACAAACAAATGATATCAGTGGTTATAGCTACTGTTTTGAGCTTATTCTATGTGACAAGCAAGGGGTTACCATTTTATATACATTGTATTAACTACTCCACCCAAGCACTCTAAAAAGTAACTCTTATCTCCCTGTGCTGCAGATGATGGAAAAGACCTGGAGAAGCTGACATGGTGACAGAGACAGGAGGCACCCCTTGATCTGATGACCCCAAGCCTTGCTTTTTTGAGTATTAGAAAACAAACAAAATGAAGCTTAGTGTCTTTTATTTTCATCTCTAATGCCTAGCAAAATCTCTGAATTTGTTGGTGCTTCATAAATACATGTATTTGCTAAATGAATGACTACTTAGAGATTGAAAAAGTATGCCATTCATTTTTCTTTCATTATTCCACAAATATCTATTGGGCAGCTGCTGTGTGCTGGGTACTAACTATGAACTATGGTGTAAGGAACTAGACATAAAGTGGAAAAAGATACCTTCTCGGGAATGCAAAATGGTACAGCCGTTTTGAAGATGGGTGGCGGTTTCTTTGAAAACGAAATATACCCTCACCATGTAACTCAGCAACTGCACTCCTTGGTCTTTACCCCAAAGCGTTGAAAATTTATGTCCATGCAAAAACCTGAATGCCAATGTTTGTAAGGTCTTTATTTATAGACGAAGCCAAAACTTAGAAGCAACTAAGATGTCCTTAGTAGGTGAATGGATAACTAAACTGTGATACATCCAGATGATAGAATATTATTGAGCACTAAAAAGAAATCAACTCCCAAGCCATAAAAAGACATGGAGGAAACTTAAATGCAGATTCGTAGGTGAAAGAAACCAATTTGAAAATGTTACCTACTGTATGATTCCAGCTATACGCCATTCTGGAAAAGGCAAAACTATGGACACAGTAAAAAAAAAAAAAAAAAAATCAGTGGCTTTCTGAGGTAAAAGGGGAAGAAGGGATGAACAGATGGAGCATGGGGGGTTTAGGGCAGTGAGATTACTTTGCATGACAGTGGTATGTTATTATATATTTGTCGAGACCTGTAGAATGTACACCACCAAGAGTGACCATGACGTAAACTATAGATTCTGGGTAATTATGGTGTGTCCACTGTGGGTTTATCAATAGTAACCAATGTACCACTCTGGGGGGCATGTTGGTAATTGGGAAGCTGTACAGGTGTGGGGGCAGAGGGGTTTATGGGAAATCTCTGTACCTTCTTTTCAATTTTTATGTGAACCTAAAACTGCTCTAAAAAAAAAAAAAGACACCTTTATTACCTCTGAGAGGCTAGTGGTGTCTGAGTATAAGAGAAGGGCTTTCCATATTGAGAGCTTATCAATCCTACTTATCAATGATATGAGAACTTATTGATGATACTAATTCTGATATCATTGCTCATGGAATGCTGCAAAATTTTAGTGGAATGGTGTATTGAAGCGATCTTTCTCCACTAAGTTTTATTTAATATTTGCAATATCTTGATTATAGTCATGGCCAGTGATTTTGGGGAAAATGTAGACAGTTTTTTTCTTCTTTTTTGTTTAATTATTAAGAGTGTCCTTCTCTAGTGATGTTTTGAAGAGGGTTTTCTTCACACAGGAAAGATTTCAGAATGACCTAAAGAGACGTTGTAGCTTATCATTTGGTTGAAGAACCACATCACAGGATCAAAGTAATTCTAGAAAGCTGGTGGATTCTTTATCACCAGAACATTCTGAAGGGCACCCAAAGGCTTAGTAAGCAAGACACTGGTTTTTGTATCAGAGAGGCTTCAGATAGAGTTTCGGCTCTGTTATGATTAAATAGTGACCTTTGGGAAGTGACTGAACTTTTCTGAGTGTCAACTTTCCCGTTTGTAGAATCAGGATGACAGCGCTTCCTTTCAGGGCTGCCATAACCTTATGCAGGAAACCAACCCCGGCACTGTGCCTGGCACGCTCACGCTAAGCCCTCCCTCACTGGCAATGGGATGATGTTATTTCTGTTACCTCCTCTCGCTTCATCCCTACCCTTAGAGTTAACAGCACTTCCCACACTCTAGTGTGCCCAGGAATCGCCGGGGGATCTGATAAAACGCAGTCTCTGCTGCAGCAGGTCTGGAGCAGGGACCAAGGGTCTGCCTGTCTAACCAGCTCCCAGAGGATTCCAGGAGCTTCAAGGCTCTAATGAATCTGTGATGAATTCTAAATTCTGAATTCTAAAGAATTCGAGTGATGAAGTGTTACCTTACATGCAAATCCCACCGTTCTCTGTTTCTTTGCTGGGGCAGATGAAAATACCATACTTGGGACGGAAAACCTAATTGAAATACGATTTCATCGTTTTCTTTGACTAAGCTAAAGACATTAGAAATTTAAGGGCCTGTTTCCTGTAAGTTTTGCCTGGCCAAACCTTTGGCGCTTCTCTGTTGGAAACCTTGCTCCATTGCGTGGCATATCAAACAAAGCCTGTGTGTCTTCTCACGCCCCTGTTAGCATCTCCGCACAACCTCTTACCATCTTGAGGTCAGTGGCTTCTGACAGATGCGTATTAGATTAACTCAGTTCCGACCAAGAGGCCACATGTCTAACACCTGGCTGATGCCCATTTTCAAACTAAATTTACCATTTTATTTTTGGTAAAAATGCTTTTCAGATGAAGATGAAAATTACAATGGGGAATCATGGCTAGCAAGGGAAAAGAGCCATTTAGGGTAATATCTCTCATAATTGGGGTAATTTCGACCAACTCAGACATTGTAGAATTCCCATACCTCCTCCCCACCACCAACAGGTCAGGGGAGAGTGCTTTCTATCAGGGGAAGCCTGCGTTATTCTGCCCGTTACAGCCAGTGGACAGGATGGCGAGCTTCATGGCTGCGGAGCTCAGTGCTCTTAAGAAATGTGTCGATTCCACCCCCGGTGAGCAATGATACCTTTGATGGCTGAAGCCAGGAGCAGGGCGGAGCTGGGCCTGGGGAGGTGGCCATGGTATCTGAACATCACTCTGGTTTGGGTTTTTACATTGATGAAAAATATGCACTATATTCTCAGTCCCTGAACAAACTGATCAATAACTTAGGCTTAAAATAGACAGAGCAGATTCGTGCTCACAAGTTTCATATTGGGGACAGTTACAAAATGGTTTTTCCTTCCAGGATATTGGATTACCCTGTGATAACACGGCTGGGGGGCGGTTCTCTCATGGCAGGGGAGAGCTGGTGTGCGAGTGTGTGTGTGTGCGTGTGTGTGTGGACCCGCCACCCTGCCACGCTACTCTGCCGGGTTCCTGCGGCTGAGCCCTGTAGTGATGTGATCTCGGCTCTCAGGGCCGCCGGTACGGAGTCTTTTGGAACAAACTACCATGGGTGGAGTGGCTCGTGTCCACAGCTGGTTGGGGGTACGATGAGGTCTTTGGGTCCAGGGGACTTGAGCTGGCCTTGAGGTGTACTCCTGCTATGCTGTGTGCAACGTCGCTAAGGGCAGGCAAGGGAGGACCTGAGGGTGCGAATTTAAGGTGGCACTCACACTCAGGTGACGGCTCCGCCTTTGTACAGCCCTGAGAGTGAGCGGCTCCTTAAACTTCGCACTTCGGTGCCTGTGTTTTCTTACCCTGGCCTGGCCCTGGTGTATCACTCACCCCTCTGTGTTCCATCCGTAAACTGGGAGCAGTAAGAACTATCTCATAGGATTGCCATGAAGATTAAATAAAAGGGTGATTATAAACTTCTTGACAGGGTGCCTGGAACTGAGACTAATACATGGTAGCAACTGTAGTTTTAATTCACCCATCAATTGTGCATCTTGACGAAAATCCCTTTTAGGGGAGCTAGAGTTAATCCCTTCTGTCCTTGGGAGGAAAAAAAGACTGAAGGAATGTGTAGAAGTGGCTATACTGAGGACATTGTTTCTCTTGAGTTATTCTTTAGGAAAAAGTTTATTTTAAATCTATTTTTATGTATTTTGATTTCTCACAGTGAAAAGTACGAAGCGTTACACCAGCAAAACTGGGCACTGAAATTGGATTGTATCTAGTTCCACGCAGGGCAGAGCCAGGGGCCCCCGCGGGAGCGACTCTTCGTTTTGTGGAGACGGAATGTCTCACGCAGAGACTGACGCACCCCGCGATTTGCGCTGGATGGACGAAGCGCCCGCCCTGCAAGGCCCAGGATGGAGCCACGAGGTGTCCCGGCCTCCGATCACCACACTCCTTGGCGGAGATCACTCACTCGACGCGCACACGCCCACACTCAGAGCAGATTCAGTGTCTCCGTGAGGGAGTCTGTGCTCTTCCTGCTCCCTTTTCTCCCTGCTTGTGTTCTTTCCCCCTGGTGGGGGGCTGACCAAGGCCCCCACGACCCGTGTGATGAGGGGAACCTGGGAGAACACTGGCGTGGTGCGACGAGAATCTCCAAGGGGCTTGCTTCTTCCAATTGATAATCTTGCCATGTTACTCCGAAGAAAGAAAAGCACCTCATAAGTTTTTAAACTCACAAGTTTGGTTTTTTTTTTTCACAGTTCGCTAGATAAAGACCAGGTACTGCTGATTCTACTAGAAGCCCCTCCCTGGTTTTGAATATTGCTTTCAACTTGGTTGCTAAGAGATAATGAAATGATTGAGTTATATTCTTCCGGCTCCACCTGAATGTCTTTTCACTACCTACTTAAGAGCTCTCAATCTTAGTTTCTTAATCTGTGAAACAGGAGATTTAATTTCTGGACTATCCTTTTGTAGGATGGGCCAATCCTGAGGCCTGTGTGTGTCCACGTGCACATGTGTGTGTTTGTGCATGTGTGTAGGGTCTGTTTCCTAGGCTTGGAGGCCACTGTAAGTCTAGACATATTGTTTGATTCATAAGCTATGTACTCAGTTCTAGGCTAAACACTGATTAGGGAGAGTCGAGACACATACAGGGTGGGACAAAAGAAGGTTTACAGTTGTTTGTATGGAAAATAATATAATTAATAAATAGTAGTACAAGCATAAACTATGTGTTTTGCATACTCACAACTGTAAATCTACTTTTGCCCCACATTGTATAAACTGCATTTTCCTGCTAAGCCTGGATTCTTTTATCTTGAGAAACAGTTTACTTACTGTTCATCAGTTTATTGTAAAAAGATATGATAAAGGATACGGATGACCATCCTGACAGAGGAGATGCATAGGCCAAGGTGCGTGGGGAGGGGCAGGGCTTCCTCGTCCTCTCTGGGTGCCATCTACCCAGCACTTCCACGTGTTTACCAACCCAGAAGCTCTCTAACACTGCAATTCTGGGATTTTGGGGGAGGCTTCCTCACGTAGACATGATCAATCATTAACTCCATTTCTAGCCCCTCTCCCCTTTGGAGTATGGGGAGGGGCTGGGATAGGACTGAAATTCCCAAGCCTCTAACCATGGCCTGCTGTTTCTGGTGGCCAGCTCCCACCCATGGACCATCAAGAGCCCACTGAGAGTCACCTCATTAGAGCAGAGGACACTCCGATCACCCAGGTCAGATCTGACCTCTGTGTCACATGACCACTGGGGAGACATGGGCCGATCCTTCGAATGCACAGGCAATTCTCTCTGCTTGCAGGGTAGGTGCCTCTCCTAAGTGGCTTTGTGGACAGTGGAGAGACAGGGGCCTTTGCTGAGGGCTCCAGTTCCATGCTAGTCATTTTCTGGTGTGTAGTTTGAGAATAAAAAGACCTGCTCATCGGTCTTTTAGGCTGGGAAGTAAAAGTCTGCACTGTATGAGCTAAAGCTTTATAGCCCAATGTTTCTCTTTTCTACTTTGTCTTTCTCTGGGCAAGGATTTGCCCTAATGGGGAGCTTTTGTTTCAGAATTTGGCATCCTTGAACCTCAAGAGATGAGGCCTTTTTCTTTTAAATGAAATAGCAGAATATGTCCCAGGTGGCTCAGGTCAAATGCTTCAGACTCTCTCTGGGGACTCAGGCTGTAACTGGGGGTGCAGATGAATTGTAACAAGGTGTCGGAAAATATCTCATAAATAAGTACAACCAATTCAGCACGCTGAGTTTATAGAAAGGTTAAAACAGGTCCCCGAGACAACACGGATGCTTCTGTGTTGTAGCTGAGAGCTAGACTCGTGCACGGCTTTGCAGGAAGGCAGCCCCAGTCTGCAGGAACTTGAACCGTGACGGGGCATGCCCCTCTAACCAAAACTCTATCAGACTACCACCTGGGACCGCTTGAAGATTGAGTATGTAATCATTATTTGATCTCTCTGATACACATTTCTACAAGTAACACCAGGGACAAGTGAAAACTGTTTTATGGGGCATCAGAATCAACTCCATGAAATATGAGCTTCAGACTGGGCTGGCCCACACAGGTCTGGGTGTCTGTAGCATCTTTAAAAACAAGCATCAGCCTCCCCAGCGCCATCAGAGGCCTCTTATCCGCCCAGTGTTCTACTCCCCTTCCTTTCTGCAACTCCTCACAGAAGACAAAGACGACCAAAGAAAACTGAACCCATTCGACATCTGCTACACGTACGCTTCTTCTCTTGCTAAGCATTCCCTCTCCTCCTCTGGTTTGGCCAGGGCGGACCTAAAATGAAAACGCCAACTCATTTTAAAGGGAAAGTAGGGCTATAAGTGGTAGTGTGTGTTGTGGGGAGAATAAGAATGGCTTTGTACTTGTGCCTGGCCTGCAATCTGGATCCCTCCGCCGGCCCGCTGTGGGGCCTTCAGCTGGCCAACACCTCCACGCTGCCATCGTCACCTCTGCAACACGGGAAGGGCAAGAGCTAGTCAGTGGGGGTGTCACGAGAATCAAAGGGCGTCGTGAATCAGATAAGCATGAATTACTTCTGCCAGTTGCCCCATCCTGGAAGTTTGGAGGGCTGTCTACAATAACAGATGGTGGCAAGAGGGGACAAGAGGCAGAAACAGAGAACGGGCATGAGGGAGGGTTATGCTTCCTGGCCCCTTTGTGAATGGTGGGGGTGGGACCTTGTACGGTCAGTGGAAGAGACACGTACCCCTTCGGGGCTGGAATATTCAATTGTGTTGTAAGATCCTCCTTAGCTCTCTTCCTGGGTACTGGCTACCTTCGAGGTGATGGCCGTGCTGTTGGCTGACCCCCAGAGTGGCTCTGATGAAGAAAGCCCTCTGCTGAATCTTGAAGAACATAGAGTGTGATAAAAAAAAAATGCACCTCTGTTGCTTTAAACCACTGATATTTGCTTGTTGGTGGTTATCGCAGCAAAACCTAGACTATCCCAACTGACATAATTTATCTGGAGATTACTGAATTTCTCTTTTTCAAATTCACACATCTTCAACAGTCAGAGCACGTTCCTCATCTTTCAAGTTTCTGATGTAAAGTCCTACAATTACTCTTTGAAATGGTAGCACCTGATTTGGCAGTGACCTACCGAAGGAACTCTTGTCAAAGGCAACATCTCTTTCATTGTTTGATTTAAACCGCCTTGCCTTTCTGGCCAGGGAGGCCAGCCCAGGCCCATATTCTGACGTCATGTGTTAACGACTCCGAGCCCTGTCGCTCTGGTCTGAATCCGCCTCCTGGACTGCCAGTTTGTTGCCCACCTGGGGCTGTGTGATGCCTATGGGCCTCTCAGGCTTAGGTTGGCTAAAGCATCATTGATTCCCAGATTGTGCCACGCCTACTCTGCCTTTGTTCTCTGCGGGCATTCTGGTGAATTCTCAGGTCCTTCCCGTGGCCTACGAGACCATGCCTGCCTCTGTGGTTCCTTCATCCTCGAGGCTGCCCCTGGTAGACTCGCGCCGGTCACAATGACTTGGCTTCTGATTCTTAAGCACAGCCATTTCTCTTCAGACTCCGGCTCTCTGCACTGGCTGGGCCCTCTGCCTAGGTCCCCGGATCCCCTTCTAGACAGCCAAAGCTAACACATCGCCTCCTTTCCCTCCCTAGAGATTTGCTCTCTAACGTTATCCCATGCGCCAGCTTCTTCACAGCTTCAGCACCTGTCAATAGTAGGATAGGAAATTATATGTTTGATTAAAGGTTAACTCTCTGCCTCCTCATCCTCCCTTCAAATGTAAGCTCACCAAGAGCAAGGACTCTCTGTCTACTTCCCTCTGTGTCCCCAAGACCTGGAATCGTGTTTTCTTTAGCATGTGGAAGGCACTAAACAAAAACCGATGCTGGAGGCTTGGGTTGGCATGGGAAGGGAGCTATGCTGGGATTATGGGAGTGTATGTCCCTGTCCTCCATGAACTCTTAGAAGCAAGAACTTGGTGAGAGTTCAGTGAATTCAATCAGCAACGTTCATTAGAGAGAAGCCCACTAGGCTCTGCACTCAGGATGGGGCACAGCGTGAGGGGTATCTCTGCCTCCCCCCGCCACTGAGGATCTGGCCACCGTTTTCATTAGTGGTGTGCATTTTACATGCCCCGGGATAGGCGTGTTACCTCATCTACCCCTTACCCGTGCCCTCTGGGGCCCTAGGGGATGCTTTTCCAAATCTTTCCTGCTCTTACTCTTCTGGGCCCATGGCGTCCTCATACTCTCCGATCTCCTTGCTGTTGGGTGGGGTCTAGGGTTTAGCTCTGACCCACAAACTTCGAGCTAAATGAAGTGACGCATGCCACTTCTGGGGCAGGGCCCTTGACTGCCACCGAAAGGCTCTGCAGAGCTCATGCTCTCTCTGGCATGGCCACCAGGTGTCTGAGAAGGAGGCTGCCCTGTCAGCCTGGGTTCCTGAGTGACACAAGAACAAAGTTCCCTCCTGATCCCTGATGGGCCTGTTGCATGGTCAAGAAATACCCCTCTGTGACTTCAGGGCACAGAGCATAACCAGATGCACTTTGGCTGGGAGATGAGGTACGAAGATGCCATGTTATCAAAAAGAGGCAACGTCATCCTCAGAGAGGTGACTTGCCCAGGGTCATTCAGCTAGCAAGTGGGGCAGGACTATACTGTTGTCAGTATTTACAAAATCACACTATTTGCACTACATATATAAATTTAGCCAGTACAAACTGTCCTAGTAGATTTTTTCAAGAAATAGCATAAATCGGCCATACTCAGGGGACTCTGAGGCTCTGGTTCTTTAAGAGCCTCATTGCGAGACGATCAAGATGGCGGAGGAGTGAATGGAGGTCACGCTGACCTCCTCCCAGAACCAGTCTGGAATTACAACTAAATCGTGGAGAAATCACCTGGAACGAACAACTGAACAACAGTGAGAGAGAAGCCTTGCAACCTCGGACAGACAGAAGAATCAGTTTGGCACAATCGGACTGGTAAGGAGTGCGGCATAGACGCGGGAGGGCTGGCGGGGCACCCTCGGGTGGCAGCGCCATGGGGATATTTAAGCAGCTAGTCGGATCCCCCTGAGAAAAGCGGGGTCTAAACCATAAGCGGGGATCCCCAGCCTACAGCACCAGAGCCCAAAAAGTACACAGATAACAGCCAGCCGCAAAAAGCAGCAGGGTTGCCCTCTGGGCAGCCGGATACTAAAAGAGCCATTTAAAGGGCCAACGCATAAATTTTCATCTGCAGCCACTTATCCTGGGCTCCGGCAAAGGTAGGGGCAGAGTGGGCCAGAGACGCCTGAGGAGAGACTGGGGACAGAGGCTTTGGAGAGAGAACTGCGAGGGTGGCCCCAGGGATCCCGGTGCTGAGTCAACCCCCACGCGGCAGCAACCATCTTGCTCCAGCAGACCACTCCTCTCTGAGCAGCAGCAGCCTGAGAGGCAACAATAGCCCCGCCCCCAGGAGGGACTCTGCCCTGGCCCTGTGGTGCTTAAGCCTGACTGCTGAGTGCAGAGTGGCAGCCGCAGACAGTAGATCCCTGCAAAGTGGGGGCACAGTGGACTAGAGGCGCTTGAGGAGAGACTGGGGTTGGAGACTTTGGGGAGTGAACTGAGAAAGTAGCCACAGGGATCCTGGTGCTGAGCCATCCCCCTCGCGGCGGTACCCCTTGAGCTCACACAGACCACACCCCTCTGAGCAGCAGCAACCTGAGATGAAACATTAGCCCCAACCCCAGGAGGGATTCTGCCCCACCCTATGGTGCTTAAGCCTGACTGCTGAGCACAGAGTGACTAGATTAACAACAAGAGACAACCACAGAGAGTAGATCCAGGGAAGCCTCGCCTCAAAACGGCTGCCTAAGTTCAGACAGGTTCACCATCTGACATCACCAGAGGTGGATCCAGAAAGAAAAAAAGGCGGTAAATACTAGAGGCTACCAAGATGAAATCCACTATGGTCTTCTCCATGACTTGCAATATTTTCTTTACTAGATAGCTTTTTAACATTCATTTCTTGTCCCTCAAGTTGGTGGATATTAAGTCACTAGATTTTATACTATAGTTTTTCTCTCTCCTTTCTTATAATAGTCTTAATCTTTTTATAGCCTTATTAATGCTGGCTCATTTGTTGTTGACAGTGGGTTTGCAGGGGGTAGTTATTTTTGTGGTCATGGGTTTGTTTCCTGGGCTTTGTGGTTTTGCCCTGGCAGCCAAATAATGGGAAGATAAAGAAACAACCCCCAGTCAAAAGGAAAGGAGGAATCCTCAGAAAGACTACTAAATGATAGAGGCAAGTAAACTATCAGATATTGAGTTCAAAACAATGGTTATAAGGAAGCTCAATGAACTCAGTGAGCTCAATGAGAATTACAAAAACTCCAGGGAAACTAAGAGGAACTTATTGTAAACAACATCAGCATGAACAAGGACATAGAAACTATCAACAAGAACCAGGAGGAAATGAAGAATACACTTTCTGAATTGAAGAACAAAGTAGAAGGACTCAAAATCAGGCTAGATGAAGCAGAAGATTAAATCAGCAAGCTGGATGACATGGTAGAAAAAAAATTCCAGAAAGAGCAAGAAAATTTAAAAAGGCTCAAAAAGAATGAAGAGGGGTTAAGGGAAATGCAGGACAACATGAAATGTAATAATATCCATATTATAGGAATACCAGAAAGAGAAGAAGAGGAGCAAGGGATAGAAAACCTGTTTGAAAAAGTAGTGATGGAAAAGTTCCCTAATTTGAGGAGAGAAAAAGTCACACAAGTCCAGGAAGCACAGAGGGTCCCAATCAAGAGGAACCCAAAGAGACCCACTCTAAGACACATCATAATTAAAATGGCAGATATCAAGGACAAAGAGAGAATCTTAAAGGCAGCAAGGGAGAAACAGGAAGTAACATACAAGAGAGCCCTGTTAAGGCTAGCAGCTGACTTCTCCACAGAAACACTATAAGCCAGAAGGGAATGGCAAGAAATATTCCAAGTTATGAGAAGCAAAGGCCTGCAACCAAGACTAGTCTACCCAGTGAGGCTCTCAATTAAAATGGAAGGTAAAATAAGGAGTTTCTCAGGTGAAATAAAAGAAGGCTGAAAGAAGACACCCCTACCAAATAGCATTGCAAGATATGCTAAAGGGACTGCTTTAAGAAGATGAAGAAAAAGAGTGAGAGAGAGAGGAACACAGACACAAAGGGAAAAAATGAATAAGTACCTATCAATAATAACCTTAAATGTAAATGGATTAAATGCTCCAATTAAAAGACAGAATAGCTGAATGGATAAGAAAACAGAATCCACACACATGCTGTCTACAGGAAACCCACCTCAGAACAAAAGACCTACATGGACTGAAAGTAAAGGGTTGGAAAAATATTTGAAGCAAATGGACAGGAAAAAAAAAGCTGGGGCAGCAATGCTTATATCAGATAAAATAGACTTCAAAACAAAGGCCATAAAAAGAGACCCAGAAGAACACTTCATAATACTCAAAGGAAGAATCCATCAAGAAGACATAAACATTGTAAACCTATAAGAACCCAACATAGGAGCACCCAAATATATAAGGAACATCCTGGAGGACTTCAAGAAAGATATAGACAGCAACACACTTATAGTAGGGGATTTTAATACCCACTGTCAACAATGGATAGATCATCCAAACAAAATATCAACAAGGATATTGTGGAACTGAACGATGCATTAGATCAAATGGACCTAGCTGATATATATAGAACCTTTCATCCAAAGAAGCAAACTACACATTTTTTTCTACTCCAGGAAGACAAACAATCCAATTAAAAAATGGGCAAAGGACCTGAACAGACACTTCTCTGAGGAGGACATACACAGGGCCCAGAGACACATGAAAGGATGCTCAGCATCACTAGCCGTCAGAGAGATGCAAATTAAAACCACAATGAGATACCACTTCACACCAGCCAGAATGGCCATCATAACCAAATCAACAAACCACAAGTGCTGGCGAGGATGTGGAGAAAAGGGAACCCTAGTACATGGTCAGTGGGAATGCAGACTGGTGCAGCCGCTGTGGAAAACAATATGGAATTTACTCAGAAAACTAAAAATGGAACTGTCTTTTGACCCAGCAATTCCACTGCTGGGATTATACCCTAAGAACCCTGAAACACCCAGTTCAAAAGAATCTATGCACCCCAACGTTCATAGCAGCACAATTTATAATAGCCAAGTGCTAGAAGCAACTGAAGTGCCCATCAGTAAATGAGTGAATCACAAAACTATGGTTCACTTACACAATGGAATACTATGCAGCAGAAAGAAAGAAAGAAAGAAAGAAAGAGCTACTACCCTTCACAACAGCATGGATAGAACTGGAGAGCATCATGCTAAGTGAACTAAGCCAGGTGGTAAAAGACAGCTACCATACGATCTCGCCTGTAAGTGGAACCTAATCAACAAAATAAACAAGCAAGCAAAATATAACCAGAAACACTGAAATAAAAAACAAACTGACAGTAACCAGAGTGGGCGGGGAGGGATAATGGGGGAAAGAAGGGGAAGGGTCATCAAGGAACATGCATAAAGGACATATGGACTAAGCCAAAATGGGGGAAGGACTGAGGGTGGGAGGTGGGGATGGGTGGGGCTGGGGAAAGTGGTGGTGGGAAAGTGTTGACAAAAAAAAAAATAGATGGGAGAGGCTAAGAATAGTATAGGAAATTGAGAAGCCAAAGAACTGATATGTACTACCCATAAACAGGAACTAAGAGGTGTGGGGATGATGGGATGGGGTACAGGGTGGTGGGGATAAGGGGAATAAAAAATGGGACAACTGTAGTAGTATAATCAATAAAATATACCAAAAGGAAAAAAAAAAGAAAGAAAAGAAAAGAAATAGCATAAATCTTTAGTTTCTCTAAAGCAATCTTAATCTGACTCCAAGACCCTATCTCACATGCTGGTGGGAAAATTCAGCCTCACCTGGTCATTTTTATGTCTCTGCTTTAACTTCCCCAGACTTCAACAATATCCCTGGTGTCCCTTCTGGAGTACGCAATCTGGGGAGACCTGGCTGACCTCGTGGTTACCCCAAATGTCCTGCACGGTTCCTGCACACCTAGAGGCCTTACTGACTCAGTGGCACACTTAGGCATCGCAATCAGCTCAATCCTGGGCACACGTGTGTCTAGAGACCTACATCCTTCAAAGACCTCGCCACCTCCCTTAGTTAGGACTGCGAAGGAGGGTCTTTACCTTCCCTCTGCCCTGGCATCCTCAGATCTCTTCCCTCCTCCTGCCCTGTCTTCCTTCCACTCCCCTTCATCCCTCTCTCGTGCCCTCCCTTTCCTTCTTCTCCAATATTTGTTGAGTGCCAGCTATGAACCAGGCGCTGTCCTTCATGTTGGGGATGAAGAAGTGAGACAGGCAGAAATCCCCGCCCTCAGGACGCTCAGTGGAAGGATGTCATAGAGAGAGAGACAACAAATAAAATAAATAAGTGAATTGTCTCGAAGCTTGGAAGGGTTTGATGTTTCAGAGAAAGCAAAGCAGGGAAGAGGGATGGGGGTGTGGGTGGGCCTCACATTTTGCCCAAGAGCAGAACAGGTGATAAAACAGACGGGTGGGTACCTGGAAGAAGAGAATCCCCGACAAAGGGCGCCGGGCGTGCAAATGCTAAGAGGGGAAACGGCCTGGTGTGCATAGGCGTGGAGATGAAGGGAACTGTGTTGGGGCGGATCAAACCCCACTTTTATTTGGGGTAAGATGGAAGCCACAGGAGGACTCTGGGCTGAGAAACAATCGGATTTTCATTAAAAAGGCATGTGGGGCGTGTCGAGGGCTAGGGGTTAAGGAGGATACCACTTAGGGCCCCTTATCAGGAATAATTTCTTTCCAGTGCTGGGCACCTCTGTCTTCTGTCCCACTGTTTTGGTGCCGTCCCCCACCCCCTTCCAAGGTGCTTACTCCCTCGCCCTGCTCGCCAGGGAGAGTTGACTGCAGGGGTCTGGAGGGAAAGACTGTCCCAGAAGACAGAAGGACCTCAGTACCACAGGCCCCTTCTGAACTGGCTGGGCCCCCAAAGTTTGGGGACACATGTACTCAGCTGATCTTGGAGGGAGAGGGAAGAGTACAAGGACCAAAACACAAGCAGTGCTCATTCCTCCTGCGTATGTCATGGCAGCAGCAACACAACGCCAGTCATCTCACTAAATATCCTGTTCCACAGGCGTTAGATGTGAACAGGTGCTCAAAGTGGGTACAGGGTGCCCCGAGGGGCAGGAAGGAGAGGTTGGGGAGAAGCAAGCATGGCAGTGCGAGAGCAGGCACGTGCAGGTGGGACAGGGGGCACCTTCTGACAGTTAGGGTGGAATCTCTGGGGGAGGCTGAGGCAGGCGTGAAACATTTAGACGGTGTTGCCAGGTAAAATACAGAACATCCAGTTAAATTTGCATCGTTGCCAAGCAATGAATGCTTTTTGAAATAAGTATGTCATAAGTATATCATGGGACATTCTCGTACAAAAATATTTTTTTCAAGTGATAATATTCATTGTCTTCTGAAATTCAAATTTAACTGGTCATCCTGCTCTTTTATTTGATAAGTCTTGCCAGCCTAATCTCAGATGAATTTTGAATGCAGCCATGGTTTAAAACCATAGTCCGATTCTTCCTTTTTTTAATCCTCAACCAAGGATATGTTTACTGATGAGAGAGAGAGAGAGAGAGAGAGAGGGAGAGAGAGAGAGAGAAACAAACATCAACGTGAAAGAGAAGGAGAAACATCGATTGGCTTCCTCCCATATGTTCCTGACTCGGAATCGAACCTGCAAACGTTTTGGTGTATGGGGTGATGCTCTGACCAACTCAGCCAATTGGTCAGGGGAGCCTGATTCTTGAAAGATGTGTGTCCCCTAGACAGAGAAGTGGAGAATGAGTGCGGTGTCCTTGGTGCTGGGGCAACATAGGTGGGGCTTGAAAGGGCCTGTCCCACTTTGTGCTGAAAGAGGGAGGGAATTCATTAACTGAGTGAAGGCCCATGCCTACTGTGTCGAATGTGCGTCAGGGCCATTGGTTTACTTCTTTCGTGTCTCCCTCCGTCTAGGAGAGAGGCTCATTTGTCCATGACCAGGGCTGACATCCATCACCACATAGTTTACCTTCACATTGCATTTTCAAATTAATTTGATGGTTGAGATATAGTTATGTCATGAAAAAAAAATCACCCCCATGTTTTCTCCTGGGCCCTCAGATGGTGTATAATAAATTAAACATTCGCACAAACCTTGTTGACACAAAGGGGAAGTTTCTGACTCGAAAGACCCCAAACTGAGAACGAGACTTAAGATGAAGGGGGCGCCTCCCTCCCTGTTATCACAGGCAGGGTCTCCTGTGGCTTTTTGTTGCCGGTGGGTGAAAACAGCCATCATTCATGCCGGTCACCATTGTCCACCAACCGGGAAGTCCATCCGTAATGTACATAATTCAGATGTTTCCTGCATAGAACATTTATCCTCTTAATAGTTGACCTGCAGCACATAAGTGGGATGACTCTCATCTATAACATGTTCTGGTTTCGTGGACTTTTCTTTGCTTCAGTGCAAACTATTTTAATAGACTTTCTTTGGACTCATGAAAATATTGAGAGTGGAAGGAACGTCTCTGAACTGTCCGTCTCCTTAAGTTTTTCATGCCACAGGAAATTGGATTTTGTGTGTCTCCCAGTTTGCTGGACTCTGGCTGGATAAATATTTATTGAATGCCTTCCAGGTGTGAGCCTCTGCACTTGGGCGAGACGGGGGTAGTGGGAAGGATCTGGCACTTGCAGTTCACAGAGCAGGATTAGAATTCAGGTGTCAAAGGCACTTTCCTTTGACACTATCTACTGTCAGGTGTCTGACAGGATGTTAATTTTAACCCCAGTCCGACTAAAGCTAATACTAACACTAAAACAACTCAAGTGCCAACACTTGTACTAATACTTGTGCCAGTAGTGATAGCAGTTTCAGCAACAATACTCCTTTTGATTCTCTGCAATAGTCACGGTTCTATAGAGGAGCAGAACCAATGAGGTAAGTGTATGTGGAGAAATGCTTTATTTTAAGGAATTGGCTTACAGGATTCTGGACACTGGGAAGTGCAAAATCTGCAGCCTGGGGTCTCAGGGAGGGCTGGGTGCTGCAGTTCAAGTCTGAAGGTTATCCACTGGCAGAATCCCCTCTTGCTCCGTCTTGACTCTAGTTAGGTCTTCAACTGATTGGATGTGGCCCACCCATGTGATAAGGGACAATTTGCTTTCCTCAACGTCCACCAATTTAAATGTTAATCTCACAGAAACATCTAGAATAATGTTTGACCAAACATCTGGTCATGGTGGCTTAACCAAATTGACACATAAAATTATCCACCACATCTCTAATACTGTATAAACACCACTGACGTAATATTACAGTGCTCTAACATTGTATCAATCAGGGTTCCACCAGAGAAATGCAACCAGTAGGATACATACAGTAAGTCCTCACTTAAAAACCTATTACTTGTTGATAGGTTCTGTACCCTTCGGTGAAATGGCATATAACAAAACTGATTTTGCCACAGGATGGCTGCCATAAATCAGAGTTAAGTTCCTGCAGCATCTCATCAATGTTAAAACAAAATGATGTTGAATGAAACATCAAGTGCTATTCAAGGACCTGCTGTGCGTTTGCGTCTATACTGCCAGGAACTGGCTCCGCTTATTCTGGGGGCCGGCTGGGCACGTCCGACTGAAATCCACAGGAGAGGACGCACTCGAACTCTTGGGCAATAGCCGATGCTGTAGGTCGCACACGTGGCCTCTCCTCTCCTGGGAAAGCTGACCTCTGTGCTTAAGCTCTTCCTGCTGCCTGAATCAGGCCCACCCAGGTTACTTAGGCTAATCTCCTGTCCTTAAAGGCAACTGATTATGCATGTTAATCACAACCACCAAGTACCTCATCAGCAATACCTCCGTTAGTGTTTGGCGGGCTATTGGGGGGTGACAGCCTAGCCAACTTGACACATAAAACTGAGCATCACAAGCCTGTAAATCAACAAGCACATGACTTGGCACAGACGAGTGTCCCATCCTTTCTACCTAGGGTGGTGAGAGAGACAAAGGCAGACTGTATGTTCATCCTGATACTCAGAAGCTTGTGCTACATTAGAAAAATATGGTTAGACTCAAGCACTGCTCAGGTACGGTCATAAACAAACAACTTACATTTGCTGAACCATTAGAATGTACGGGTCACGGTGTTAAGAGCTCACGTATGTTTTTGCATTTCATTTTCCTACTCCTCTAGGAGATAAATACATTCTTTGTATTTTGCAGCAGATAAAACTGAATCTCGGGACTTTACGTTATTTGCCCAAGATCACAGAGCTAATAAGTCCCGGAGTGGGAATGCTTATCTGGGAGGGGCCGACAGGGTGGGCCAAGCCAGAAAGGACACAATGCAGTTTAGTGGAGGGGAAACTGAGGCCGGGTCCAGCAGAGCCGGGATGGGGGGTGCCCTGGGGGAGGTGGCACCCAGCAGGCCTGCGGGAGGCAGGGGACTCCAGTGGGCAGCGGTGAGAATGAGGGGCGGAAGCAGAGCAGAGCGTGCTACAGGGGGAGCCAAGACCAGGAGAGAGGACACATACGTGGGGCACCAGCGACTCCAGTGTCAGTGCCTGCCGACAGGGCAGGGTGAGGGCCGAGACAGGATACATACACAGGGCAAGCCGGTCAACTCTAAAAACACTCCTGACCCTTCGGGGTTGGGTGGATTTCTCAGGAAAGCCACTGAAGATGCTCAGTTAGGTTACTAGATGAACAGTGGGTCCCGGAGAAGAAGCATGAGGAGAACCAGGAGTCCGGGCAGGAGGCACAAATCGTTGGTGATGTGGTCAGTTAATGTTAATGGCAGCAGTGAGGAGAGGAAGAAAGGGAGAAAGAAGAGGAGGCAAGGAAGAAGGAGAGAGAATTCTGAGGTCACTTTCTTCCCAGAGCCTGTAATGTGTGTGGCTCATTTGCAGGAAAGTGAGCTTTTGTGCCGTGCTCATGTAACTTTTCGGGACACGATCTCATTGTTTTCTTAAGTTCCTAAGCCATAAGGAAAATCACGGAAAAATGGAGGATTTGGATATTCGAGAGCTGCTAGTCCAACTTGGCCGAGGCATTTTTTTGGGTGCAAAATTTATAAAATGCCTTGAAAGTATTTTCCACGGCACATTCGGTGACTTCACTCAGCCCTGCTTAAACGGTCTATTTTGGTTTTGAGTTCATAAAGCCCCTCTCTCTCCCCCTTGTCTCTCTGCTCAGGTTCACGTCCAGATAAAACAGCTAAGTCAAATACGGTGTAAAAATACAAGCCCCTTTTAGCCTGGCTTTTCATGCTGCGCCCCAAAGTGTGCCTGGGTGTTGAAAGTGAAAAGGGGCGGGGCTGGGGGGAGGGTGTTTTTGCAGCCCAGCTCTGGGAGCTGGCGCTTTCTGGAGCTTGCAGCCAGCAAGTGCAATCCAAGTGCAAGCGCACCCTTGCTGCAGTGGGGGTCATTCGGACCGTCTCGCGTTCAGGGGTCGGTTGAGAGCGGGGAAAAGCTGCCAAAGTCAGCAGCTGCAGTAAGTAGGGTAAATCACGTTAAGAGGGAACGGGACAAGATTTTGGAAAAGGAAAGAATACGTGGGTCAAACCATTAACCAGACCTGCAGGGTTAGGATGATGAGATATAAATTGACTGGTATTTCCTGGGTTTAGGAAAGGAAGTCTGGATGGGATTTATATCTGGTCCTCTGGCCCTCTGGCCCTCTGCTCTCCGGTCCCTCCCCTTCCCTCCGCCTGCCTGCCCAATGGGCCTCAGGTGTGGGGCATTTAGAGCAGGTTGGGGAGCAAGCCAGAAAGCTCTGGGTTTTGCAGCTATAAATACATTTATCCAGCCCGTCATCCTCAATTACTGCCGGAGTGCCCACAATGCAGCGCTCTTCCTGCAGGCTGCGCCGGGACCGCACGGCGCTCCCAACCTCTCCTTTCTGGCCTCTTAAACCTTTCACACCCCGACAGAGATCCTTGGGGCAGACACGGCCCTGCTGCTGTTGGAACCACGACTGTTAGGTGTAATGGCCACATGGGACTTGCTGGAAAGGGGACCGTGCCTCCGGACAAGTCTGGGGGTTGGCCTGGTCACGGGGGTCCTTCTCCCCTGCCTACTCTTGCTGACTCATGTTGGTGGGGGAGCTGTGCTCAGTCTGTGTTGTCCTGAAGGTGAAAAGCACTCCTGTACCAATGTTTCTTTTGTTTGTTTGTTTGTTTGTTACTTAACTATACTATTGTCCTGTGAAAGAGGTAGCAGTGGTTCTGTGTTCCATCCTGCAGATGAGGAAACTGAGGCTCAGAGGGCTTCAGTGGCTCACCCATGGTCGCACAGGCCACACACAGCAGAGGCAGGGCTAGGAGGTTGACACAATCATCCCCATTTTATAGGTAAAGAAATTGGGTCACAGAAGCAAGCCAAGAGATGCAAGGGTACTTAGCATGCGAGGGTCTGAGCTGAGTCTTAAATACAGGTCTGCCTTACTCCATGGCATCACTGAATTCCACCTGCTCTGAAGTCCCCCTGCTGCCGCCCTGCAAAGCCCCCTGGAAAATGCCTGGTAGGGCCTCAGGAATTGGGGAACATGTCTTGCTCTTGCACCCCACATGCATGGCATTGCTCTAGGCTCCACCTCTTACCATCCTTCTACCCATTTGTTCATCTATCCACCCTTGGATCCACCCATCCACTCAAATAACCAAGCCCTCATTATGTTGGGACCAGAACTGGCTGGATAGTTCCAGAGCTGGCTGGATATTTCCAAACCTGGGGGTCACCCTTGATTCCTGTTTTTCCTGACTCTAGGCATCTCCGCATCTTAGCCCGTTGCTGACCCTGTCAGCCCCGCATCTAGCCTGGATGCCATTCCTTTTCTTTCCTCTCCATGGCTTGCATTATCCCAAGACCTTAGCATCTCAGCTCTAGCCCCCTACCTGGTCTTTTCCTGGGTCCTCCAGTCCATTCCCCACACGGCAGGCAGAGTGGGTTTTTCAAAAGCTAGATTCGATCACTCCCCTGCATCAAATCTCCCAGTGGTTTTTCATGCGCTTACAAAAAGATGAACTCCTTGCCGTGACGGGTAAGACCTTTCATAACCTGGTCCTTTCATAAGCCTCGTGATCTCATCTCCCTTTACCGCTTACCCTCTTCCTCCCCGCTCCAGCTGCACTAACTTTACTTCTGTTCTTCCCGGACCCTGAGGCCACTTCTCCCTTGGAGTTCTGGCCTGGCTACCCTCCTGCCCAAAAGGCAGTGTCCTGGGTTGGCTCCTTCCTGTCGTTCCTGTCTCAGCTCTAGTGCAGACTCCTGGGGGCTCTTCTAGACATAGTTTCTAAAGAAGCCACCTCCTCTTTCTTCATCTGTTCCTCTATTCTTATTCACAGGTATCACTTATCACCCTCTGCTAGCATTTGTCATTTGTTTATTTTTTTCTCTGCTTATGCCAATACAAGCTCATGAGTCCGGGGGCCGGGTCACGAACACTGGGAAGGGGGCTCACACGTGGTGGGCCCTCAGCAAATATTTGAGGAACAGGTAAGATGGATAGATATGATCCCTGTCTTTTTAAAGCTTATATCTCGTTGGGAACATTAAACATTTTAAGTGTTTATTAATTTTACCAGACGCCTCATGACCCACGTGATTGCAGACTTGCTTCCTAACTCTGACCCCCGTTTTCCGAGGCCGCCCTTTATCTCCATGGTCCTTGCTGGCTGCAGGGGCCCTTTGTCCTCATTTCAGGGCAGAGAGACCAGAGCACAGCTGTTTAACTGATGTTTTGATTGGTTAGTCTTAGGGAAGGACCTCTAGGGATGATAAAACTGTGAATGGAAGACTTTTGTTATCCCTGCTTGGCAGGGAGTTAAAGACCTGAATCTTCGTGTCTCTTGTATTTACACCTAAGAGTCCTAGTTTTGCTCTCTGGAGTCTTACAGGTTATGTTTGACGTCTTTTCCCCTTTCGAACTACAATATGTTTAATTCCAAATTTTGTAATATTCAGCCAAGTGTAGAAGAATATAAAATTAGGTAAAGTCCCATGCATCAGAGATAAAGGCATTGATAGTTACACTGGTACTTTTTTCTCACTGTATTTTTGGTATGCAATATGTAACTCATTCCGTCTCTGCCAGCCAGTCCAGACTTTTTCAGAAACTGGGCATCATGGAGTCTGTACACAGGGGTACAGGATAGGGAGTCTGTACACAGGTTTGCAGGATAGGGAGAATCAGCGGAGAGAGACCGGATAGTGGATGTGGGCTGTGCTAGGCGGAGCCACTGCGAGAAGGTCGGCTTTTACGCGGAGCGCAGCGAGGAGGCATTGGAGATTTTTAAGAAAGGGACTGCCACGCTGTGAATCATGTTTTTGGTGGCCCACTCCTACACCCTTCCCACGTGAAGGCAGGCAGGAAATGAGGAGGCTGTGGCAGTGTCCCCAGTAAGAAGTGGGGAGGGCCGAAGAGGGAGATGCGCAGAAGTGGCAAAGCACGGAGGACGTGCTGTTGGATTGACTCTTAGGATGTGAAAGAGAGGGAGGGAGTCTTCCTTGGTACATAGGATATCACATAATGATTCTCTGGGGATCCTAACGATTTTTAGAATTGCATCAAAGGCATTGAAAAGGGTTAACACACTTTACAGACAAAGCTAGAATCGACACTGCAGTGCTGTGGCATGCTGCCGTGAGGAACTGCTTCTGAAAGAAGATTTGATGAGCACGGGATCACTTCATCGTAAGGAGACGGAGGGGCCTAGGTGTCAGTGGGTTTCCTTCTGTCCAAATGAGAACGATTAACTTCAGTTACGGCTGCCTTTGGAGAACTCTGCAGGTTCCTTAGTGTGTTCCAAAGTATTTAATTTGGACGTTTTGGAAAAACATACATCTCTATTCATAGTAATGGTTGCTGTTCTGATTTATAAGTTCTGCTCCACTGTAAATCATTCAAAATTCAAAAATTAAATTTTATGGCATAACACTTTGATGGCTCTACGCCTGAGCAAAGGGCAGGAGGAATGCAATTTTTCTTACTGCCAATTATGATTGGACCTCTTTTCGTTATGTCTTTTTTTTTATTTTTTAAAATAGAGCAGATGGTTCAACTCATATATGTGTGTGTGTGTGTGTATATATATGTGTATATATATACACGTGTATATATGTGTGTGTATATATACACGTGTGTGTGTGTGTGTGTGTGTGTGTGTAGAGAGAGAGAGAGTGCAAGAAGGAAGTAAAGGGAGGGAGGCACTCTAATGCTCTGTTAAGAAAAACATTCAAAACCTGACTTTTAAAAAATGGTATGCTTTTCATCATTAGCTCAATCTTATTTAGTTTTAGAATTATGAATCTTGAGCACACTAACATTTTAATATAAAGTCCCATGTCTAAGGCATAGATGGATGTCTGTGGGGCTCGGACGTTTAATTGCTTTGGGTGCAAACATGAATTATTCCGCTATACCTACGTGAGCAGCAAAGGGTCTTTCTACAAATGGGCTTGCTCTTTCTGACATGGTTTGATTCTCTTTTCATATATTTTGGAAAGGGATTATTGGGCTTCTTCACGGAAGCGGGGAAAAGGAGCCGTGTCTACTGAGGGGCTGCTGGGTCCAGGGCCTTGGGGCCCAACCACGCTTTCACCGAATGTTCCCGGTGATCCTGGGAATGAGGCCTTCATCATCTAGTTTTACAGGAGAGAAGACAGACTTAGAGAGGCTCAGAGGGTTACAGTGTGACACGAATTCTAAATTATGGAATTGGGGCCTCAACTCAGACCCACCGGTGCCACCCTGTACTATTTCGTCTTCACCGTGGTCAAAACTGAAAGGTGACGCTGTGGCCTTTGTTCTGACTTGGAGCTAAAGATGACACATGTTCCTGCTTTTGACCTGACAAAATATTTGATGATTTCTGCTCTTGAAGAGCTTTAATGTTTTTATTTGTTATCCAAGTCATCATAAGACAGAAAAGGAAAACTGGAAAAAAAAAAGATTTAATAAGCATTCACTGGGTAAGCCGGGGGCACCATGCTAGTTGCTGGGGAAGGGTCTTCGGGGGTGAGGAAGGTGGGCTTGAAACAACCTCTGCTTCCGGCAGCTGGTCAGGAGAGCACGAGCTGCAAGGGAAGCACAGTACTCCTGTGATGGAGGCTCCAGGAAGGAGGGGGTAGGAGGCCTCTTGGAGGATGAGACATTTGGACTTGGAAGATCAATAATCTTCAGAGAGGCAGAGCAAGGATGGGATTTTGGGCTCAGGAACCAGTATGAGGTTGACTTGCCCCTGAGTGGCTGGGAGCATGTGTTCATCTATTCCCTCCTTTCTGATCTCTTGCCCAGGGAGAAGTTTCTGGCAGATCATCGTCTCGAACAGAAGGCAGACCAGAGTGTGGGGACTAGGCCTGGGATTCTGTCCTGAGGGGATGTAGGTGTCTAGAGAAGCAGGCTCACCTGGAGAGCGTTCACAGGGAAGGACTGAGACCAAGCCAGGGGCTGAGCCTGACAGTCGGTGTGTGGCATCAGTTTTCTGAGCCCTGATCCTACATCGATCATTTTATTGTAGCTTGGAACCACTGTTAGATCTTATGTAAAGATTTATGTAAATTGTCGTGCCAAAATGATGCTAATAGATATATATTGCATTAAGGTCACCATTGTCACCACAAGAACGACATTTTCTTGACACAGTGGAGCATCTGAGAGTTTGCATGCCCTGAGCACACCGGTCCCTTTTACTCCAGCACATGTTTAGGAAGACCTCTCTGAGGCCCAGCACTCCCATGTTTCTTTATTCACAAGCTTCTTTGCTCAAGAGGGGTCTACAAAGATTAGACAAGGTTGCTAGAGAGAAGGAAATCAAAATGAAGGGAAGAATTTAGCAGAAAGGAAATAAGAGTAAGAACGGAAGGGGGCGCCACGAATGGGTTTAACCAGGAAAGACACGCCATACTTTGTGACATAAAGAGTGGCAAGTTTGTTTCTAAACTTTGGGCAGCTGACGATACCTTTTCTTCTGGTTGGTTATCTTTCTACTATCATTGAGCATGTTGTTTTTCATGTACATGTCTCATCTCGCCTCCTTGACTGGGTACCCCTTGGGAGCCAGGCCCCTGGTACATTCATGTGCCTTTGTGCCCAGTGCCTTGGACATGAAAGTGACCGAAAGAAATGGATGACTAGCTCAATGAGGAAGGGTTTGACAACACAAATAGTGCGGGTCCCATTTTACAGATGAGTCAGAGAAGGGGTGGGTCCAGGTGGGAAGCCATGCCTTTTGACTCCCACCGTCTGGGTGCTGCGGCTCCTTTTCCGTCCTTGTTCAGCCTTTGCAAATTCGGCAAATGCTGAGGAACGAGGTGTCACTCAGAGGACACTGAGCAGCCCTTTGCACATCTCTGCATTTGGCTGCAATGTGCGTCATGAGACAGACAGCCCTTTGATATTTTTATTTCCTTTTCGTTGGTTTCTTTTCTTCTTCGAGCTGAGTCGTTGGTTTCTCTCAGCCTTTGTTCTTTTTCCGTAATCACAGCATTGCCTAATAGCCTTCCGTTAATCACATCGCACCAGATAGCAACTACTAACTAGGAAATATCAATGGCTCTGTGAATCATGTGTGATTTAGGCAGCAGGTCTTCTAAGAACATATATCACAGAGTTCTGCAAACTATTAAGGCACTCTGGTGCAGCTATTATCTTTCAAGTCGGTGTTTGGAGCCTGCTCTTTCTTCAAAGACCAGAAACGCCCTTACACAATAAGTACCTGGATACAACAGCCCGAGCCGCCGAACCATTGCTAATAGTCTCAGTCTCCGTGTTCCAGTCTTCCAAGAAAAATCTGGACTCTGGGCTGATGAGTCAAAAGTTATTTTCCATAAGCAGAAAACACGGGGGAACTTTTAACCTTTGCTTTATGCATTCCAAGCAAGGAGCATATCCATCTTTTTGTGTTCTTAATGCAAAGAAAGTATTTATTTTATGGGGACTATTAAAGTGGGTTTCCTATGCAGTGTGCCTTCTAGAACACAGACCATGTATGTTACATAAAACAGACATACTTCCATCCCGGGGGAATCTCTGGTCTTCTCGCTTTTCTTCTCACCTCTCTGAGCTTTGATCTTGACGAAGTGATGCTTTTGTTTCTTGCTGGAAGATTCATAAATCTGAGGGGAGGAAGAGGTTGACTTCTTGGCTCTTCCCTCTCTTAGAGACTCAGGCTCAATTTATCAAAGGGCTCCTGTCCCAGAACACGCCTGTAACACCTCAGCGTTCTTGTAAGCTTTCTGTGAGTCGTTCCCCTCTGCCCCTTCAGTTTTTAAAGGCTGATGCGGCTTGTGGTATGTGGGGCATTTACAAGGTTAATGGGGTAGTTCTAGGAGATTTAAGTCTTCGCCAGCATCAAATGGTGAGGTGAGAGAGGGCGCACTTTTGCTACAGGGGGGCACTTTTAAGTGCCTGTGTTTCTAAATTAGGAGACTCTCTTTCAGATAGTTGCCCAACAGTGTAGCCCCACGACAAGGTACCCCATGGGCTCTGGACTCTGGAGTTTTACCTTTGAGTTTAAAACACTTAGAATCCACGGGAGTTTTGAGCCCTGGGATGAATAATAAGCTTATTTTTGTTGAACTTCATTTTTCCAGGGAGATCAGTAAAACTCTGCAGGGTCAGACATTGTGCAGAAACATTCCAGTTTTCCGCTCTCCCTTATTTCACTGAACTTCCCCTTCTCACAGGCCTTCAGATTCATGGGACCCAGCCTGTCTAGTGCTTTTCTCCCTAATTCTGCACCAGGGCGCTCCGGGTTTTGCGGAAGCACGGTAGGTAGTAGGAAGAGTTTCGAAGCCGGATGTATTTGGTCCCAGCTCTGACTTGGCCATTTTCTAGCTCTGTAGTCTGAAATAAGTTACTCAGTCCTCTAGTTTTCTTATCTGCAGAGTGGGGTTAATAACCTTAACTTTGCTGGGCATGCTAGGTGGATTCAATGCTATGCATGTGAAAGCATCAACACTTTGTTGACATTTGATGACTGTCGCTTTTTTGCTTCCTATAACATTGAAGGAAAGATCTGAATCAGAGGAAAGACATCACCAGGCTTGTTTTGGGAGCCATCACTCTGGCCGTGGGGCTGAGTGTGCTTTGAAGGGTGTATTAATTATCTACTGCTGTGTAACAAATCATCAGTTAGTGGTTTTAAAACGACATGTATTTATTAGCTCACAGTTTCTATGGGTCAGAAAGTCAAGCATGACCTGGCTGGGGCCTCAGGGTGTCTCATAAGGCTGTAATCAACGTGTTGTCCAGGGCCGGACTCTCCTCTGAAAACTCGACTGGGTAAAAATCCACTTCCAAGCTCCTGTGGCCATTGGCAGGATGCCAGCCTTTGCAGATCGTTGGTCTTAGGACCTCAGTTCCCTGCCGGACTTGGAGCTGGAAGCCACCTTCAGCTCTTTGTCAGTAGGTCTCTCCTTAGCGCACCTCGTACATGGCAGCTTGCTTCATGAAATCAGCAAGGGGGAGAATCTGCCACCTAGACACAGCCAGGTAATCTGTTCACGGAAGGGACATCTCGTCGATTTGGTGTATTAAGTCACAGTTCAAGTGGAGAAGCAGAACCAGCAGGAGGATATAGGAAGAGATCGAATGTGCGAAATTCACTTCCATGGCTGAGGGGCTGGCTCGGCAGGTCTGAGCCCTGCAGCGTGGGCCATCAGGTTGGGTGGGTCATCAGGATGGGCAGGATGGCACTCCCAATCAGGAGAGGACACTGCAGTCCACAGGCAGGGTGTCTTCGTCCTCAGAAAGGCCTCAGCTCTGTTCATACGACCTGTCAACTGATCATCTAGCATAATCTCCCTGACCTGAGGACAGCTGCTTAAACACTTCCTCCGCTGCTGCAAAATGCCTTCCCAGCAGCCCCAAGGTTATGGTTGGTGGGACAATGGGACTGCAGCCTAGCCACACGGACACACCAGAGGACTGTCACCCTGGGTCGGCTTGACGTGGCCTCTGTTTCTTTATCTGTGGGGCACAAGTGATAATGCTCGTCTTGCAGAGCCAGTAACTCCCTTCCTCGCCCCCTGCTCCCACTCCATCTCGCCTTATGGCAAGCCTTGCTGCTGAGGCAAACCTGCCCGCATCTGCTGCAGCCTCGTCGTCACTAGAGTGTCTGGTAAGTGTCTGACGCTGGGCCGTATGTGATAACACAGTTGTGGAATGCACATTCATGCTGAAAAAGTCCATTTGGCTGTTTACTGGCTTTCAAATAATTGCTAATTTTTCAGTCTGCAGGGATCCAAAGATTGCTAGAAATCTAGGTAAATTATAAATGTCACCGCAGTTTGGTCAGTTCACTGACAGAGATTGCCACTTGCAATACAGAGCTCATTATCTGTGACTCAGGTGACTTCAGAAAACAGGGGAGGGTGTTTCTGACTGTCGGAACCCCACAGCAGCAGTGGGCCCGGGACGGGGACCAGGCTGGGGGTGGTGTGCTGGAAGTCCAGAAGCGGCTGTGGGTTGCAGAATTCCCCTGGGGTTTTAATAAGGACCAAGGAGGTCAGGGCGTGAGTGTCAGCTGTGGCAAGTCACTTCTTCCCTGCAGACCGCAGTTTCCTCTTCTGTTAAATGAGACTTCTGGCTGAGGTGACCAGACACGGGGCTGTCCTAGCTGGTGAAAGAAATAATTATTCCAGGACAATAGCTCTAAACCAGCTTGGTCCAGGTAAACCAGGTCATGCACTCACCCCCACATTAGGTAAGTTCTATGAGTCCATGAACCTCTAGGGAAGATTAATATTTACTGAGCACCTTCTGTATGCCAGGGGTCTTGCTGATCCCATAGGTTCTATACCACAATACAGGGGCAAGCAAAGGTAGGTTAATAATAATAATAATCGATAATGGAATAATAAATAAATAAATAAGTAAATCATAGAAGAATAAACTTTGCTTTGCGCGCCCACAACTGTAAACCTACGTTGGCCCCGTCCTGTGTTTTAAAACTACCTGCTTCAACCTTGCTTCTCCATGGCCCCTGTGTCCCCTAAAGTCCAGGCCAAATCACACAGCGATTGTCCTGGGGTAGTTTCCCACCAACGGAGGCTGAAGCCTGTGGGGTAGGCAGTCGCATCTCCTCCCCGGAGATGAGGAAAGGGGAGCATGCCACCCCAGGAGCTGGCATGCCGGCAGAGTTCGCCAGGCTGCCGGGCCGAGCCGTGGGCCTGGAAGGCCCTGTCTCAGGTCTCACACCCCAGGCCTGGGCTTTCCCAGGCACACGTGACCTCTGATGATATTAAAGGTCAGGCAGGTCCTTTACAGGCCGCAGGAAGTGAAGCTTATTTCTTGCCAGGGGAGTTATTACGGCAGTATCACAGGGTTTACAGGCCTGGGAACTGTGTCACGGGGCTTTTGAGTTTAAATGGAGGCAATTCATGGGCTCCAGAAGACCTGTAATGTTTATAAGAATTGCACAGTGTCGTGTAACTCTCAGGTGCCTAGAATTCAAGCCCTCATTTCTCAGTCGTAAGATTCAAGTTGTCACAGTATCATGCTCTAATTTCTGGGAGAGACCAGAGAACGAAATACAATCTCAGTGTGCAACTTAAAACACAGCTCTCTGGACTACTTTTGAAAAGGTGAAAAATGCCCCGTTTTCCTCAGGTTATCCTAGTTTGTAAACAAAAGCAGTTTTTAGCTGGTACGTAGAATTTGAGAAATTATAATAAGGAATGCATTTTTTTGTAGGACAGTTAAAACATCACATTTTTAGTAGTAACCAGACTGGAATTGTGCAGCTAACTCATAACTATATGTTTATGATGCCTTACACCTGTGTATGTGTGATAATGTGGGTATGTGTACACGTTTGTGTGCATATACAGGGGAGAGTGTGTACATGTGTGCGTGTGGGAGAGCACACATGTGTGCATGTGCACGTACACATGCAAACGGGTCTGTGTGTGTGTGTGTTTATGTTGTGCGTGTGATTGCGCATGTATGTGAGTGTGTGTGTGTATGACAGGTGTGGGTGCGTTTGGGTGCCCACTCTCACTAGGGACGTGAGGGAAGCCCCCGCAGGGAAGCCACCACTGAGAGCGAAGAAGGCGGCTGTGCAGCGATAGAGGTTATCGGGCCCCCGGCCCTTGAGCCTGAGAGTGTAGTGTGACAAGGGAGACAACGAGGGCCCATGCCCGTGTTCCAGGTGGAGAGGAGGGGGTGAGATCAGAGGGGCAGGTGGGCCTAGATCACATGGGACCCTGTGGACCACAGTGAGAACTTTGGTTTTGGACTAGGGCTTATGGGACATTGCTGGAGGACTTTAATCAGCAAAAGAATACTGTGTTCTGACTTTTACTTAAAAAAATGTCTCTTTGGCTTTTTTGTAGGAAGGCTGGCAAGGAAGCAGGAAGACCAACGAGAAACCTGCTGGAAAAGGTCAGGGGGACTCGGAGGACAGGTGCCGACAACGGTGGGAGGGTTGGGTCTGCTGTATACCTGGGAGGCCAGTGACCGTGCTGATGAATTGGATGGGAGGAGCAAGGGAAAGACACGATGAGAGGTCGGGCCTTGGGCCTGGCTTTGGTCAGTGGAGCAAGGTTGTCAACGGTACCCTTGTCAAACACGCAGAACACTGAAGGACTGGCCCGTGGCTGGCAGGTGGCAGAAATCAAGACTTTAACCATGTTAGCTTTGAGAGGCACAGTCCCCGCCCTCCTCTTGCCTTCCCTCCGGTCTCTCTGTGCCTTCCTCACTCCCTCCCTTCTCTTTCTCTCCTTCCCTTCCCTGAAGGCCTAAGCCTCTGGATTAGGTGCCGGTGACACAAAGGAGAAGGTGACAGAATTGTTGCTCTCAAGTAATTCACAAACCAGTGGGGGGGGCTGCTGCGTAAACACTTGTGAAGGTTTTGAAGTGAGTGCTCTGATAAAGTTTTCCCAGTTGCCATAGAAACAGAGGGGAGGCCGTATCTAGCTCTGGCATTTTAAAGGAATCACACAAAAGAAATAACATTTCTTAAGCTATCTGAACTCTCCTGTCTTGTCCCCGAATCCTTATTTTGTTTTCTGACGCTTAGCTTTTAACCTGGCAGCTGGTCATTGATTCTCTGGGTCTGTGAACATTCTTATATTCCCGGGACTGAGATGCTGGCTCCCTTCCTGGCTACTGTGTCAGCACTTTGACTTGGTACATTGATAGATTAGCCTCAGAAGAACAGCAGGCTGAACCTGACCTCTGCTCCCAGTGCATGGTTCTGTGAATGGCAGCTAATTGGTCTTAACCCGATGGGCAGGATGGGCATACATTTTACCCGAATCCGGGGAAGGTTTTAAGGAGGAGGTGAGTCTAGAAGGAAGGGTAGGCATAAGCCGGGTGGACAAGGTGAAGTCCTGATCATCGTCTGGTTCATGGGTTTGGGCGTCAAGACACTTCGGGGTTCACATTCCTGCTTCTTTACATTTAGAAATGTTGTGCTTTTCTAACCTTCACTTTCCTGATCTGTAACGCATAGAAAATAACGCTTTAATTTAGGCTTTGTTGGGAAAAGTGAGCCAGAGATATTTAGTAAATACTTATTAGTGATCCAATAATGAAGAAATGCTTTGAGACCAACATTTTTGAATTAGAAAGGTATTTTTTTCAGGATTAACTTTTTCAGGGTACTCTGTATGTGGTAAAACATCAAGCTGGAATGTTTAAATAATAGATCAATGAAATAAAATCATGAATGAAAAGGACCTGGTATAGTGTTTGGCACATAATCTGAACTCATCAGAGTCTCACTTTTATGACAATTATTCATAGTTGCAGAAGAGGTTTCTTTCGCTTTCATGAAGATTGTAAAATAGGTAAATTACCTCTTAAAGACTTTTTCCTCCCAAAACATGCATTCCAGAAACTTCCTTGATCTTCAAGTGCACTGAGTGTGTGTGAGTGTGTGTGTATTCTTACACACGCACCCACATAGAAGGACTACGTTATGTGATGGTTTGGGTGATTTTTCAGTAATATTCACTCTTCTCTCCCTCCACTGTGGACAAAGTGTACTTCTTAGCTTTGATTGCAAGCTTGGTCATGTGGCAGATTTTGGTCAATGGAATGCTAGAGGATGGAATATAGCAGTGACCTTAAATGTGCCTGTATAGTTTGTCTTGGCTCTTGGCTCCAGTAATCACCATGAGAACAGCGTGCCCGATGAGGGTGGGAGGCATGTGGAGTAAGCCTGGATTTTACCTGTGGCCTGCAGCCAAGCCCTGCTTACCCATGGCTCAAAGTAGTATTGCCCCAGCTGACCTGTGGGAGCCACACACGCAAGAATATATGCTTATTGACTTACTTTAGGCCTGGCTTGTTATGCAGTGTTATTGAGGAAATAGCTGACTGATACACGGTGCATGCATCCTTCTTATCTAGTGGTCAGGACCCCGTATCTCTACATCCCAGCGTTCTCAGTCAACCCTAAATCATGCCAGACCTGTTACTTCCATCTTGTAGACAAACTTTTCTGTGTTTCACATTGATCTAAATGGATTGAGTTCTTTAGTTTTGTAGGTAGAATGTAGTATAAAGTCGTTTGGTTCAGATGAAGAAGTTAAGAGAGAAAGTAATTTGGCTAAAATCTTACTGTTCTTAGAGGAGCAGAGAGAATCCAGGCACCCTGACCTGCCCTTCTGTGCATTTTGTCAAATGACTTTTGATCTCATGAACTGGACTGTAAATCGACTTGAGCAATGGTGAGAGTTGATGAGCAGATACGAAGGGAAGGTGCTGAGGAAAGTAGCAATTGAGGGGTTCGTCAGGCGTTGGCCACGGCTGGGAACAAAGCCTCCTCTGAAGTGTGTGATCACTGGACTTGTTCAAAGAGTTTCTCTGGGAAGAAAGGGATAAAATTAAGCCATGGAAAGTTTGGCCAAGTCATGAAAAAACATTTTCCAAAAGAGCTGTTAATTTGAAGGTGGAATGAGTCACAGCCCATGGGTAGGGCTGAAAATCCCATCAGCTGAATTACTCAAAACTTAACTGGACAATAAAAAAACGTATGGTTAAGGCAAACATCCCTGCAGGGTTAGGCCAAAGAGACACCATGTCCCTGTTTGAACTTTTTCTTTGTATTTCTAGGCCAAATCTACATGGAAAATTACCTGGTACCTCAACTCATGAGAACAGCAGGGCCAGATTATTTCAGTATGGAAGACTTTCCCCATTTCACTTGTCTTCAGGGTCAAATTTGTTGAATGGTGACCAAAATTTTAATATTGTTATTGTGACAGACCTGGCACTTGCTAGTTGATAGTTGGAAAATAAAGTTTCTAGGTGAACTTAGACCTTGAATTTTCCAAGTTATAGAAAAGTATGGTACCATTCAGTAACAACAATATTACAACGGAACTTACTAAGTAGAAGTGCACAGCAGGGTGGTTTAAAAATAGAAAGCTGGTTTAAAAAAAAAATTAGTTTTTATATCCACAGAAGCCCTTCCATCATCCCCTCTAAAGGCTCTGCGTCCAATTCCAGTGTGGGTGAGGGCTTTTTCCGCGCTGCCAAACAATTCTCACGCAGCTGGGTGCCCTGCAGTTCAGCTCAATTTTGAGCTAACTGGAGATAGCATTAGATTCCACAGTTCAGGGCTCAGTCCCTCAAGACTGCCCTCCACTTCAGATGTCAATTGCAAGTCCAGGTTGTCACCTCGGCTTCCGACCGAGTGTCTATAAATCAGAAGTTGCCATGAGCCTCTCCTTGGGTTCAATTAATTTGCTCGAGTGGCTCAGAGAATTTAGGAAACCCGTTTGCTCGCCAGATTACTGATTTATTGGAAAGGATATTAAAGACACAAATCAACAACCAGATGAAGAGATACACATGGCAAGGTCCCGAACAAAGGCACTCTGTCCTCTTGGAGTTTGAGGACTGGCAAGGTGGCATGTGGATGAGTTCTGGTTCAACCTGGAAGCCCTCCATACCTGTCATTTTGGGTTTTATGAAGGCTTCATTATATAGGCATGATTGATTAAATCATTGGCCATTGGGGACTGATTCAGCCTCCGACCTGTGTCCCCTCCTGGGAGGTCAGGGGAGTGGCAATAGTAGTTCCAACCCTCTAATTACATGGTTGGTTCTCCTGGCAACCAGGGCCCGGCCTTAGGTGCTGTCCAAAAGTCACCTCATTAACCAAACAAAAGACCCCTTTTTTGCTCTCATCACTTAGGAAATTCCCAGGGTTTTAGGAGCTCAATGCCAGAAATGGGAATGAAGATAAAATACATACTTTTTATTGTAAGTCGCAGTATCACGCTCTCTTTAATTTTCCTTTTATATAAAAGAAAAACACTTGAAATGTGGTGCCCCCGTTGTGATAAACGGTAAAATGCCCGGTGAGCAATGGTTCTTGTTCGCTCCTGAGCGCAGGGAAGCCCCCCTCGCACCTTGGTTTAGGACAGGCATGCAACCCACAGAACTGAGCCCTCTTTGTCAGGGCGTCCCTGCCCGTCCGTAACTGTGCTCTGATCGACGTGATTGCTTATTGACCCCTGTCTTCCTCATCAGCCTGTACGCTTTTTCTTCACGTGGGTGCCTTTGATTCACTGAGGGAATCACTGAGCGATCGGATGGACACTCTTGGCTTTTAGGTTATTCCTCTTTCTTCTTGAGGCACCTGTTCAGAGCCCTTCCCGTGTCTCCTGTGGAATGGCCTCTTCCATGGTTTGTTGTTCTCCTCCGGTTAAGTCCAAACTCCCCCTTGTGGCCCTAAACACTTCTTGTGACATCGGCTCTTCCTGCTTCTTTAGACTCTTCTTTCTCATTCCTGCCTGGCGCTCAGCTTCCCAGTCATCACCGAACTATTCAATTGCTGTAATGGAAAGCTCAGTCTTTGTCTTTCTTTATCTTGATCATGTTTTCTTCTGGGTTTGTATCAGCTTCCCACGGTGACTAGAACAAATTACCACAAACTTGGTCACTCAGAACAACTGAAATTTATTCTCGCACAGCCGGGAGACCGGAAGTCTGAAGTTTGGGTCTCCCTAGGGTCATATACCCTCTGGAAGCCCGAGGAAATAATCCATTTCTTTTGTCCTCCCACTCCCAGTGCTGTTAGCATCCTTGTCTTGTGACTGCCTCTCTCCTCTCTCGCTGGGTGTGTCTTCTCTTTCCTAAGTCTGTCTTATCAGGATGCTTGTCATTAGATAAGGACCTGGATAACCCAGGACAACCTTCTCATCTCAAGAGTCATAGTAACTTAATTACATCTGTAAAAACCCTTTTTCCGAATAAGATAATATGCATAGGTTCTGGGGATTTGGACATGGGTAGTTTTTGGTGGAGGGGCCACCATTCAATTCACTACAGGTCTTGATTTTTTTTCTCATGTATTTAAATAGTTTTTGTTTTGTTCTCTGTAATGGCAATACATATGTTTAGCAATAGGTTTCATATTACCTTTTCACACCTTTCTAGTTTTCTTATATCTTGAACTCTTCAAAATGTCGCAGTCTCCAAAAACACTCCTCTTTCATGAGAGAACCATTTTTTTTTCCACTTTAGAAATAAATAATCGGGAACTTGAAATGTGGACTGAGATATACGTGATATAAGGCTCATTAATTTTGTTAGATTTGATAACAGAGAGTGTATTATACCCTTATCAGTAGAGATGTGTACTCCTGTATTGGCTGGTCTCTGGGGTTTGCTTTTAAATGCTTCGGCCAAAAATAGGGTAGTGGTGGGGATTCCATAAAATAAAATCCATAAAATGTGGATAATTGTAGTTGGGTGATCAATACCTGGGGATCCGTTATACTCTCCTCTCTACTCTTGAGTGTGTTTGAATATTTCCCCCTTACCCTACTAACCGGCCCCAGCCTTTACTTTGAAGACAGTCCTAACCTCACTCTAATTCCTCTTCATCCTCCGGCCTCATTCGTCTCCCTCCAGCCTCCCATTCTGCACCCTGCAGCCTTGAGGTGGGCCAGGCTGAGCCCACTCCTCCTCGGGAGGGACAGAGAGGAGAGTGGTGGGCAAGGGGAAGCCTGTGAACACTGTCATATTAATACACTTTTATCTACAGCCCAGATTTTTCAGCTTCTCCTAACCCCATCTGTCGATCTTGTCCTTTGGGTGTTTAGGGATTACTTTTAAGCTTAAATTAACAAGTTTGTGTGTTCTTCATGGGCTGATGTGTGATATTTTTTATGTTCAGTATTTAGTGTCAATAATGTTCTCTTGTACTTACGGGTATTTTTACTTAATATTTTAAAGCCATGTAATTAGTCAACACAGGATTCGAGGACCCACTTTAGGTGCCATAAGGGGAACTAAAGCTATAGAAATAAAGTCACTGGCCAGCCGGTAGGGATTGTGAATTTGGAGAGGGAGACAGACCAGACACAAGTAGGTCGAATGCAGCGTAGTAACTGTATATGTTGAAGCCTGTCCACACCTCAGAGTAGGATGGAGGAGAAAAGAATTTATACTCTAAGTTTTCAGGAGCTGATATTTGGGGCCCGTCAATGAGTTCTGTATATACTTACCTACTACTCTTCACCCTTTCAAGGGAGGTGTCACTATCACCGTTATGCAGGGCGGACACCAAGGCCCAGGCAAGTTAGAACCTCGTTCAAGGTCACACAGCCAGTGAGTGGGAGGTCAGAAGTTCCTTTCACATGAAAAAGAATATTTGGGCTTTCAAATATTTTATTTAATGGATACTCACTTTTATGAGGTTGTTTTAGTTTCTAAATTGTTCTCTGTAGAGCAGGTTTGCTGTGGGCATAAATTATGTAGTTTTTGTCTTTCAGTGTTATTTTAAAATTTGACTTAAATTGTTTTTGTGCAGCATACTAGATTCAAAGAAATGAACCTTTCTTTGGGCCTTTAAGACCAGGGACCCAGACTCTCTGGGATGAAAGGGGCCTTCCAATACATTCCAGATGGACTATATATTTATCAATTTATAAAACCTTGGAAAAGTAGAAGGAAATATAGATAATTCACTAATCTCCAGATGTGTAATACTGTTCTGAGCACAAAAACAATGGGAGGAACGGCAAATGTAAAAGAATGCTAATTTAACAATGTATTTAAAATTTCTACATGTCAGAAACGTACTAAATCTAAATGCAAATAGTGGAGGGGGGAAAGATTTTAAAAATTATTACAAAGTTTTGATCTCCTTAAAAAACAACGAGTTGACGTTACCCTCTAACATCCCCCCCCACCCCCCGTGTTAACTGGGAATAAGCAAAGGATTCATTAAATTCAAAAGGATGATAAATAGAGGTGGGAAACTTTTTTTTTTCCCTTGAAAGGTGGTGACCAAATTCCTCTTGGGGAAGAGAACTGTCTTTTGTTTGGAAGAACTGTTTATAACCTATCTAGTTCTGAGAAGTTACAGTTCGGCCTCTTTATATTTTTACATATCTGGCATAATAGTAATACTCTTTTAAACCAAAGTAAATTTCATAAACAATATTTTAAAAAAGATTCTCCCAGTGCAGGATGCTGCCTCCCCCATCCCCACGTGGGTCTGTTCTTGTTGCCTTCATCCTGGCCTCCACCTTGGTCAGCGTCTCCTTATCGGGTCCTCGCAGGAGTGAGTTCAGGTTGGTCTCTGCGAGAACGACCCCATCTGTTATTTCTCATGATCCTGGGAAATAATTGGGTTCACGTGAGCAATTCTTCTGTTTCACGTGACACTGTCTGGGGCCGAAGACGGGGCGGGGGGCCTCCTTGGAGCTGGAAGCGTCGGGGTGGCGGACAGTCACAACTGGCAGGTGGGCGGGCTGTTGGTGGGGAATGTGCCTAGGCCTCCTGTGGGGTCTCAGCTCTCCCCTGTGGGGGCCTCTCCATGAAACGGCTTTGGCTTCCTCACACCATGGTGGCCGGGTAACAAGAAGGAGCCCCCCAAACACATAAAGATGCTGTATGTAGGTCTCTTAATGCTTAGCCTTGTAAGTTATTGCATTAGGGTTCTCCGGAGAAGCAGAACTAACAGGATGTATGCGCGTGTGTAGGTAAAGAGACTTATTAGAAGGAGTTGGCGCATGCAGTTATGGAGATTGACAAGCCCCGAGACTGGAGGCTGGGCAACTGGAGACCCAAGAGGGCTTGCGGTGTAGCTTCAGTCTGAAGGCTGGTAGGCTCCTGACCCAGGAAGAATCCATGTTTCAGTTACTCAGAAGGCAGGGAAAAAACTGTGTCTCAGCGTGAAGGCAGTCAGAAGAATCCCCTCTTTTGGGACGGGGAGAGTCAGCTCTTATGTTCCCTTGAGGCCTTCGACTGATTGGATGAGGCCCACCCACATTAGGGAAGGCAATCTGTTTTACTCCATTTACAATTCAAATGTTAATCTCATTCAGAAACATTTTTACGGACACGTAGAATAAGTTTTGATCAAATATCTGGGCATCCCAAAGCCCAGTTAAGGTGACATGTTGGGGAGGGCGATGATGATGGAAAGGAGGGGGAGGGCCTAACCAAAGAACATGCGTGAATGACCCACAGACATGGACAACGGTGAGGGCATTGGTTGCAGGAGTGGGGGTGGGACGGGCAGAGGAGGGCAAAAGGGGACAAATTGGGATAACTGTAATGGAATAACAATAAAAATGATAAAAAATATAATAATCATCAAAGTTACTTCTACTGTTTTCTATTGGTCAAAGTCCATTACAGCCAAGGTAATGGGAGTAGAAAGAGGCTCCACTTCTTGCAGAGTTTGAGTGTTTTTCTACAGAGAGGCAATGGTGTCTCTGAGAAATGTGTGCGTGACTGGGTCCTACCTCACATCTATGGGTTTAGAATCGAAAAGACAGGGCCCGGGAATATGCATTTTTACAGCACTCCCTCGAAGATCATGATTCCAGCTACGGTGTGAGGACCCATGTCCTGAGCAAAGGAAACAGTCTGCCTGTCAGTTTCAGATTCTTCCCAGCTCTGATTTTTCTTTAGAATTTAGACGTTTGTCTAAACTATCTCTGCCTTATCTTTATTTTCCGCTTGCCCAATCCTGTCTCAGCATGTCATCTTGGATTGTGACCTCCTTACACAAAAGAATGGCACTTAAAAATTTTTTTTATTGTTTTCCTATTACCATTGTCCCAGTTTTTCCTCCTTCGCCCTCCTTCGCCCATCCCACCCTACCCTGCTCCTCCAGTCAATCCCCACACTGCTGTCCATGTCTGCACGTCACTCATACATGTCCTTTGACTAGCCCCTTCTCCTTCTTTCCACCATTATCCCCCTCTCCCCTCCCCTCTGGTCTCTGTCAGTCTGTTCCATGTTCCTCCGCCTCTGGTTCTGTTTTGCTCGTTAATTTATTTTGTTCATTACATTCCCCTTGTAGATGAGATCATATGGTATTTGTAGAATGGCACTTTCGCTTATTTTTTGTTTGGCCCTTTTGTTTAGCCTTGAAAATGGGCTAATTTATTTTATTTTTAAGATATTCTTTTTACTTTTAAAGTAATTCTACATTCATAGGAAAGTTGTAAAGATAGCACAAAGAGTTCCCATTCACTCTTCCCCTGTCCCTAACAGGTAAGCGTGAGTGATTCATGCAGGTACAATATAATTCACTCAGCTGCAGCCTTTATTTGGAATTAACTAGTTTTCACATAGTGTATTTCTTCATATAACAGGGTCAGATTCAGGAAAGCCGTTTTATTTTGTCACCTTGTCTTAGTCTCCTCTGATCTGTGATAGCCTCTTACTTCCCTTGTTTGTTCTGACGTCGACAGCTTTGACGATTACTGGTCAAGTATTTTGTAGAATGTCCCTCGATTGGGGTTTTTCTGATGTTTTTTTCTCTCCCTACACCCATGATTAGATTGGGATTTTGTGTTTGGGGAAGAATTCTACAGAGGTGAAGCACCCTTCTAATTATGTCATCTCAGGGAGAACATGAGGTCAACACGGCTTATCATTAGGGAGGTTAACCTTCATCATTTGGTCAAAGCAGTGTCCACCAGGTTTCTTCACTACAAGCTGCCATTTATACCTCTTCACACTCTCTTCTTTGGAGGTGAGTCACTAAGTCCAGGTATTCTCATGAGAGGGAAGGTTAAGTTTTACTTTCTGGAGAGTGGAGTGTGGACATATATTATCGGGTATTCTTCTTCAAAGGAGATTCGAAATAGCATAGTTGGGTCTTTTAAATCCAGAACTTTTCAAAATAGGGACACTGGATAAAACAGATAATCATCACAGGGTTGTTCAGGACAAAAGGAGGACCATTGCCTCCAGCTGGTACCGCAAGTATGCACCTTCTTTTCTTCAACTAGATCTTTAAGATCTACCACAATATCATGTGCTGCTTTGATAAAGATGATTTCCTGGATTTTGAGGGTCAGTAAGTCAACTGCCTAAACCAGACTTCTAAAAACCAAGTGAAAAAGACCATGCCATAAAAAGGACAATTGCCAGCGTTTCCATGGAAACTAGAGTACAAAGGGGCTGTTTGCCGAGAGGTCTGTTTATTTTATTTTATTTTTTTTAAGCGATCAAGAATAACCCTTTGAGATGTGACATTCTGTTTTCACAAGCGCACTCAAGGTGTCAGACAGAGCCAATTTTATATTCCTTGAAAACAGAGCACGCCGTAGTGTTTGCCGGACTTTTCAACATGTCACTTTCAACCAATTTTATGTACAAATGGGTTACAGTCCCATGAAAATATTCAGAAAAAGAGGAAACTGTTTCAAAAAGGAGTATTAAGTATTATTACATTGAAAGCCGTTTAGAGTGGAAAACCTTCCCACCCAACGTCCCGTCTCTCAGAGCTGCCAAGATCCGGACTATTTGTATAAAATGGGAGAGTCCCATCTTTACCAGCTAGAGGTCTGAGGGGAGCTCGGTTAAATCGGCCATTCATCTTCCCTCCTCTGGAATCGTGCTTGCTTTGGAGATGTGACCTTGGAGTCACTTTCAAAGGCACCCTTGGTCCCCTGCTCTCTGGGGCACTTGTTTCAATTCTCCTTCCAATATGGCAGCAGGAGGCACATGCTTAACCCAGGACCAGGTCTTCAGACCTGCAGAGAATGTATTACATGAGATTTATTGAGACTATTGGATGACGGGATATTCCAGGAGTCATTTCCATCTTTAAAATAATATATTCACTTAGAGTACCAAGTCCTTTCTTCTTGGATCTGTCATTTTAAAATATAGCCTTCTCACACCATTGCAGCCCTGATGCAACCATGCCTCCACAGCAACCTTTCGAGGTTGTGTCAAGACAAGAAGTGGGGATAATTTACGGTGGCAGGGCCAATTTTAAAACAGAGGCCCAGTGTTCCTTATTTTGGGGACTGGGCTCAGACTGAGCTACTTTGTGGCATCTAGAGCTTCTTAGAGAGAGTTTCAAGTTTTATTCTCTACTCCCAGGGAAATGAAGCTTTCCGCCAATGGTACAGATGGAATCTTTGCCCAGAGCGGATTTCAGAGATTCGAAATCTAGGGATAGTACGTGAATTAGGTAGAGTTTTGTTGACTCCCCTGAGCTTTTTCCTACACTGGTTCTTTTAGTGTGGTAAATATTTTGTACTCATATATTCTGTACACAGATATTTTGCATCTCAAAACCAACTGCTCCTAACATTTTATCTTGCTGTCTTATTGAAGTGAGAATCAGAAGTGGTCAGCTTTTAAAGAAATTATGACCCAGGTGGAGGATTCATTTTTTTTTTTCCTTCTACGCATATTTTCCTGGTCTACTTTCCAGGTGCATAGGCCCTGTTATCGTGTCTTGAATGGTGTCCCCCCTGCCCCAAGAAAAACCAATGTCCAGCCCTAACTCCCAGTACCTGTGACTGTGGCCTTATTTGGGAAGAGGGCCTTTGCAGATGTAATTTAGTTAAAGGTCTCCAGATGACATCATCCTGGACTAAGCAAATGGGCCCTGAATCTAGTGACACATGTCAGTAGAGGAAGGAGAGGAGAGACACAGACACAGAGGAGAAGGCCCAGTGAAGACCCATGGAAAGGCAGTGGCAGAGATTGGAGTTACGCTTCTGCAAGCCGGGAGAACGTGGGGACTCTGGAAGGGATAAGGAAGGGTTCTCCCTCAGAGCCTCTAGAAGAAACAGAGCCTGCCAACAAGAACTTGATTTCAGACTTCTGTCCTCTAGAACTATAGAAGAATCATTTCTGTTGTTTTCAGCCATCAGGATATGTTCATCTGTTATGGCTGCCACAGGAACTCAATCCACTGTGTGTCCTCTGCATTATCCTTATCTCCACTTTCCCTTGGGAAATGTATTTTATTCACTCATCTTGTACTTACCATAGTCTAGGTTCTGGAAGTATATACACCAATAGGGCATGTCAGTGCCTTTGAGGAGTCTCTCACCTGGGTCTGGTGGAAGACAGAGGCAGGTCCCTGGGAGCCTCAGTGAGCAGTGCCAGGTGCTTGCAGACCCCCAGGTTAACCTCCTCCCACCTCTGTGCTTCGTCTATGGCAGGACTTCTCTGCCTTCACACTTGGGGGACTCTTAGGAGACCTTGCCTTTGAGATGTCCCCTTTCAGAAATCCACAATGCACATCAGTAACGATGAAAGATTATGATGAGAAATTTGTTTCACACTATTTAGACCACCGTTTTCTAAACTTAAGGACCACGGAACCTAGAATACCCAAGAAATCGGTAGCACCATAAAGTATATTTTCAGAAATGTTATTTCAAATTCATACTCAAATGTCACCTGAGGCAGTAGTTGTGCTAACCCACATTGGCTTTTGTTTGGTTTTAGATTTAAATTAATAGCTATCAATCCGGAGACTTTTCCTAAAAATGGGCTTGGGGGTTCTTTATTTTTTCTTTTCCTATTTGGTATGAACTGGCTGGAACTGAGCAGTGTCTGCTCAGTTTAAAGGGGACAGTGCTCTCTAGCTCACCCAAATCCACCCCATTCTGTTACCTTCCTGAAGGGAGCTGAGGGTCAGATGTCATTTATTAGGCGCTTACACACTTGTTTTTCTGTAAATAGAAAAATACTGCTCTCTTAGAAACAGGGATGAGGAGACACAGGCTTGAAGGCTGTGTTTCAGGAAAACGAATGGAAGCGGGCACCTTGAATTTCTTCGACAGTTACTCCCCGTTGCCCTTGGGGAGCAAGTTCCAGACCCCCAGTGGATGCCTGAAACCGTGGGTGGTACCGAACCCTGTACATGCTACGTTTTATCCTATTCATACATACCTATGAAAAAGTTTAATCTCCATATAAGGCACAGTAAGAGGCTAACGACCAGACAATGAAATAGAAGCATTATACCAATATACTGTAGTAAGTTATGTAAATGTGGTCTCTCTCCCTGTCTCAAAATATCTTATTATACTGTACATACTGCGTGGATACACCGGGCAAAGGGGTGATTCATTTCCTGGGTGGGACGGAGCAGGATGACGTAAGATTTCACTCCTTAGAGGGATGCACAATTTAAAACTTATGAATGGTTTATTTCTGGAGTTTTCCATTTAATATTTTTGGATCATGGTCGGCTATGGGTAGCCAAAACCACAAGAAGTGAAACTCTGGGGCAGTGGGACCCCTGTACCTGGGCAGCATCCCCTCTTATGTTGGGCTGCGCCTGCCTTCCGCGGGGAGAAAGGGCAGTCCCGGGCCGAGCTCATCAAGGGACGTAAAAGGCCCTGTCCCTCCAAGGCCTAAAGCTGCAGTTCTCGGCACGTAGGATTCCCACCAGAAGGGACCCCCTGTCCCCCCACTTTAGGAGAGAGACTCTAAAGACAGCCTCCCCTAAATGAGGAGTCCCCACAGAAATGAAGTCTTTGGGGTTGCCTACAATTAGACAGCTGGAACGGGGCGGAGGCCTCCTTTCTGGCCTGGATGCAAGTAAAAAGATTGGGCAGCATAGGGTGTGTTAACATGTCTGTGGCAAGACACACTAAGGAGTGGCTACAGCCATCCTGGGGGGCTGCAACTGGGACGTGGCAGCAGATGACAGAAGGAAGAGAAGCAAGGGACGTTGGAAAGGCTCTCATGGACCCGGCTCACTGGATCTGAAGGATGTTCGCAGACTGATTCACCCATTTTGTTACCTAAACTTAGACAGATTTTTTGGGCTTTAAGATGTAATGAGAATTAGATAAGCCCAAATAGGTGTAGTTTTATTTAATAAGTGGGGATGGGCAACAGAGACAGCGGTCAACAAAAGCTATGTAATGAGGAAGCTGCAGAAGCCAGAGTGGCTGGGAGAGGACTTCTGGGAGGGGTGCCTAAGTGCAGACCCCCTCACTGCACCCATCCCTCTGAGCTCGCCCGGCTGGGGGGCCGAGGTGGTGCAAAGCCAAGGCCCTCGGGCTGGCCAGGCATCTGGACGTGGGTGTTGAGGACAATGATCGCACGTTCCCCCTAAGTCAGCCTGTCTCTGTGAAAAGGTTCGCTTTCCCCTGAAAGAGTTTAGGTGGCGCCTAACTGTGACCAGTGCAATTAAAAAGTCATTTGGGCACTTGGAGAATAATCTGGCTCCAGATTTAAAGGCCCTCAAAGAAGACCTCGTGGGCCCTTCAGGGAATGAGATAATGTTGTTATTGGTGTGAAATGAGGGCGAGGGGGCGCAGGGTCACGGTCTAACCCGGGGAGGACCGACCCTCCCGTGCCGAGCAGAGGCCTGGCCATCGCCTTGTGATGGGGGCTTTATATACAGGATTTGACTTGCGATTCATTAAACTGTTCCCATTTTAGCCACCAGTGCCCACGAAGGCAGATCTGTGCAATGTCATATTCCAGGAAGTAAATGTAACGTCACAAGCCAATGAAATTGACTAGTCTGACAGGAACACACAAACAACCAGGATGTAAGGCTGCACCCGCATCCCCCCACCGTGTTTATTTAGGAGTGGAGGTCCATTAAGTGCTCTGTGATGGCCTTCTGATAACATGCCCACCTTTGCTGGGCGGCTGGGGCTGGATGTCTGCCTTGAAATGTGACAGCTGACATTTTTGCATACACTTAGAGATGGGCCTGTCCCCCACGACGCAGAGGACAGAAACCACACGTTTTAAAGTTATAGCTTCTCTTGCTCGTGCTTAGGAACAAGTGGTTCTTTTCAGGGCTTTCTATTTATGTCAAAGGTCTCTCTCCCCCGTGAGAATATTGTAAAACCTGGCACTAGAGAATGGGGATCTGCTGCTGGCGGGAGTGTTTCAGCAAATATTTATTAGCTGCGTAAGGGAAATAATGATGAGATGCGTGCACTTTATCAACAGTGTAAATTTTGAGGGCTTTGGGGATTAGACAGAGATCCCACACTCTTTACCATCCTGAACTGTGGTTCTTAGGGGCCAAGTGTCCGAGAGCTTGGAGAGTGACTTGTAGCCCCAACGTATAGCCAACCTGCTAAGTCATGTTTCTGGAAGCCGCCTGCAAGCACCCAACTACTCTCCCAACCTGAACTTCACCTCTGTGTTTTGTTCTTTGCTCCCCGTCCCTCACCCCACAAAAATGACCTGTCTTTGACCTTTTGTTTTCATTGAGTCATTGATTTATTGATTAATTCACCTAATTTTAACTGAGAACCCGTCATTGCCCTGATGTAGGGGACACTGCAGTAGGCAGCTCAGGAAGCTCCCTGTTCTTGTGGAATTGACATTCTGGGCCAGGGCAAGGGGAGACACAGAAATAAATAAGTAAATCAATTAGTGAAGATGATGCTATGAAGGAAGTGAGGCAGGGGATGGGAGAGAGTGGTGGTGGCCGGGCGGGGTCTCGCTGAAGGCAGAGCCCTGACCTGAGCCAGTAAAGGCGGGGCAGCTGGTTCGGTGGCAGACGATGCCTTGGGAGAGGCAGCCAAGGGCAGAATCAGGTTTGGGCTGTTCGCAAAACACCGGGAGGCCTGGGAGGTGGGAAGGACATGGGCCAGGGGCATGTGGGAGAGCGAGGGGGCGCCCTGAGAGCATGCGGGCTCTGAAGGTCATGGTTAAGGGACTGGATTTAATTCAAGGGAGGAAGGAGGGGAAGGCCAAAGGGAGGGTAAGCAAAAGTGTGATGGGATCAGCTGTGTATCAAATCAACGTTGTGTCTCTTCTCTTTTTGGGGCCACTTCAAATGTGGCGGAATGAATCTGTTCTGGGGTCCTAGACTCCAAGTGTGACTGTAGACCACTGAAGAGACATGCTCTTCCTCTCCCACTGCCTGCGAGCTCCGTGAGGGCAGGAACCGGGCCTCGTGGGTCCTGCTTCCCTTTGCACACAGAGCCTGGTCAATAAATGTCTGCTGCATGGACCTGAATTATTAGCGTCTGGAGGTTGGTACCATCTGCCCAGTTTATTCTGTAACATTCTAAAGGGCTCTTAAGAATAGTCCTTTGAGGATGAGTCAGGCTCTTGTAGTTGTGGTATGAGTGGGTCATCCCACAGATGGCCCTCTAAGTTGGGAGCTGATTGGGGTTAACTTGCCCTGCCCACCCCCCCACCCCAAATTTATTCAAATTATTTCCCATAGTCAGTTAGTTTCCTGCAGATGATTTTAGCATGTTTCTTAAACGTGTCAGCATTCAGGCAATGAAATCAAGATGAAAAGCCCAGACTCCATGTTGCAGGTCCCAGAAAAAACATACATTTTAACGGCTGCTCCCCCAACTTCAAAATTAAACATATTACATTCTTGGGAGTACAATTTCAGCTTCTTTACATTTATGACACGAATGGAACCATTCGCCCTCACTTCAGTCTATAAAGCAAGACTCATTAGAAGGAGGAAATTTCCTTTATCATTAATAGGCCACACTCACATGATAAAAACCGTCTCCACGCCTGCCCCCACCCTCCCCCAAACTGCCATTCTCATTTTAAGCCGTTCCCACATAGACTATTTATCTTCCACATTTTCCCAACTCTCAATGGCACCATTATATCCTTTATTTGGAATCATAAAACTTTGAGAATAAAAAAGAAGCAAATTAATCCTCCTCGGGGAGAAAAGGAAGACGGGTCCTGCCAGCTTTTAAATTGTAGGATTGGACTGGCCTCACAACACAGTTTTCTTTTTCAACAACTTAGCCGGTTCAGGGAAATGAATGGTTATGACAGAGAATCCTGAAATAAAATGCAGAATTATGCAAACGTGTTAAAAACTGACATCTTGAAAGAAAAACTGTTGAAAGCCCGAGGAATAAACAATGCGGGCTGGAAGGGGAACCTTTTGAAGCTACGAGTGGGTTACCCTGCTTTTATTATTCACAGCGGAAAAATAAGCTCGATCATGATGTGAAAACCACAATTTCCTTTATTTGTGGATCATGCCGGATTAAAAGGCGTTCAGGGAAGAAGTGCGGCAGGGAGGACTGAACACTGCGCAAAGAGGCGGCCCCGTGTCCAGAACCCTGTCGCTGGCGCTGGCGGGCTCGGTCCAAGTGCATAAGTCACTTAACCTCCTGGTGACTCCTTTCCCATCACCAGGCTGGATTGAGGAGCCGGCCTTTCCTCGCAGCCTCAGCTCTGGATTTCCTAACTGCCGATGGGATCATATGCTTTACCCTTGCCGTTCGCTCTGAGGGGTGTCAAGGTTGTTGTGAAAACAAGCAGTAAAAACCAGTTAACAAGCCGGCTGCCACCGCCCGGCCCGTGAGCAAAACTAAGGCTGCAGAGCGCCTCCAGGTGACTCTCTGGGTTCGGGGCTCTGGAAACAGATTTTAGGGCTAGTAAAGTGTTTATTTCAAAATTTCATTTTATGTGTATTCGCTTTTAAATTGGGAGGTAGAGTCCTGGGATAATGGATGAGTGCTGTGTTCTCATAAAGTCAACTGGAAACCATCGGTTTGAGAAGCAGCGTACAGACTGAATACGACGCCTTCAGACGATGTTGCAGAAAGTCTGGTCTGGCCCCTTGGTATTGCAGAGGAGGAGCTTGTTGGTGCAGAAAGTTCAAGTGACCCCTTCAGACTTACGGAGTCGGGGGCCTGGTAGCGCCGATGGCTTTGAAACGTGCTTTTGACAGTGGTCCAGTTACTTTAATCGTTTGGCCAGGAATTGTTGAAGAAGGAGGCCATACCAGAAGTCCCTGCCTAACAGTCAGCTTGGTGGTGAATCAGAGAGATCCTGAAGCAATGTTAGACAGCTCCTTTTATTGAGATTTTATCTAAGAAGTGACAGAAGTCTTCTGACTCTTAAAGTGGGCACCAGTTAGAGGGGTGATGCGTAGCCGTGGATTGCGATGTTTACGTTACCATCATTTTTAAGTGTAGTTCACGTTTTTTCCTCCCTCCCCCCTCTTCTTTCTTTCCTCTTTCCCTCTCTGTCTCTTCTTTTGAAGGGTTTTAATTTTTTTTTTTTAATTTGAAGACATGTTCTGGAGAAAAACTAGAGCAAACTCAGGTCTTGGTGACCTAGTGTTGAAAGAAAAACCGAGAAAGTGGAGGGTGCCGACTCACATGGTCAAGAGGAGAAAGCTCCCTGTGATTTACTCTGACTTGCTAATTTTCAGAAGGAAATTAATAAAATTGATTCCAGTAAAAACTCTAAGTGGACAACTAGAAGAAAAACAGATCGAGAATTGTGAATATTTAGGGCAGAGAGAAAGTTCTTAGAGAAATCTTTCCCTCGGGGAGAAATAAATATTTAGGAGAAATCACTAACTCTAAGGGCTGTTAAAGCAAAGATCACTCATAGGATGGAAACCAACCCTCCCACCAACTATTAATTCCAATTTCTAGACTTGGTGGCAGTAACATGATTAGTTATTGTGGGTTCTGGAAGAAAGAAGGGCCTTTGGCAATAAAGCCCTGGAAATATGTATTTTTAAGTACTATAAAAGATGTGAAAAGCAACTTTGCTTTTCATCCTGGGGACTAGAAATAATACACCTGCAAGGACAGATGAATGGCATAATGTTGGCATTCAATGGGGCATTAAACATTTTGCGCCACGTTTATGGGGTTTTCCTGTCATTAATTCTAGGTAAAATAAACTTTTAAAAAATGTTTTGTTGTGTTTTTGGACCGCGTTTATTTTTCACCAACTTGCTTTTCTTTGCCATTTTTTTCCCTGCCAGGTTTTTGTGTCTATTGTGTGCGCTTGTGTCCGTCACACTCTTGGCTGATTTCCTTGCCAGCCTCCCTCTGCTCTGCGGCCTTTCCCTTTTCTTCCCAGGCCTCCTTGGCCTTCTTTCTTTCAGCCGTCCCGTACGTGTTCAGACCCATGTCAGGTCGGATGTGGTCGGCCCTGCCGGCCGCAGCCACTGTGGTTTGCCTGCGGCGCCCTGGGATTGGCAGCCTTGGACAGACTGTGCAGGAGCTGTGAAGACTGGGGCCGCCTGCACCTCTCTGTTAACAGGGCGTCCATTCTGCAATCGACTCTGACGGCGAGGCCTGGCTCTCCTTCCTTCTCCAGCTCATGGCCTTCCTCCTTAATTCTGTCTGCCTCCTTCACAAAAGTTCCCTTTCCCGTTAGCGGTATGCGTGTCTTTCTTTTTAAATTTGGTCAGATTTCCAGCTAAGGGAGAAAGGTTGGTGTGTTGGGCAGAATAATTCGGCAGGAGTTAGGAAACGTGGGTCCTTTGTCCCGACTGCCACTCCCATAGCCATGTATGGCATCAGGCAAGCCACTAAGCTCTCTGACGAGAAGTTTGGATAAGACCAGAGCACCATCTCCTCCAGGGGTCTATAATGGGGCTAAATTCTCCTCGGGGGCCCCAGGCCTGATAGAGGCAGCCAACCAGACAGGAGTGGAGTGGAATATAGTGTCCAGATGAAATGAAACGGAGACCCGAAGGCATAAAATTTGTCTTGAAGATCTAAGGCTGGCATCTGTCAAAGTAGAGTTCAAGGACTAGCCTTATGGGACTCCTTGGAGCTCTTCTCAAAAATGGATTGATTTACTCAACCAATAATTATGGAGAATTTACTATGTGGCAGGCTCTGTTCTAGATGCTTGGCATACAGCAGTGGACAGACAAGGCTGATCCCTGGCATCATGGAGCTTAACTATCGTTAGTATTTCAGGTAGGTGGACGTGCCCTAGCATGCTAAGGGGAGGCCAAAGGGCTGCTGTTTTATAGAAGGTGGTCAGGGAAGCCAGCTCAGAGAAGACAGCGCTGAAGCAGAGCCCAGAACGCGCTGGAGGAAGGAAGCACGCAGATGCCTAGGGAAAGAGCGTTTCGGTTTGGGGCACCAGCTCGTGCAGAGGCCCGGAGGTGGAAGGTATGTTTGAGGGACAGCAGAGGAGGACAGTGTAGCTGGTGCAGAGAGGGTGGGGACTGGGGGCTCTATCATCAGGTTTGTCACTGTGTCCCCAGGCCTGGTGTTGGACTAGAGTCTGATGCTCAGCAGGCACCCTTACGTCTATGCAACCCTTGTCCCTAAGGCCTGCTTGGTGATCAGGTGATGGGTGAGGAATCTTCCAGCTCTGGATCCTGGGTCCTTTAGACCAGCCATTGAGCCTGCTTTTGAGGATGGTCCTCTGTGATCTTAAGAGTCTGTGTTAGCCTCTCCAGAGCCCTGTTTTAGTAGCTTGGGAACAATTCCCCCATTAATCCCAGAGAATTTACCATCATCACTGTTGGATAATCCTTATGTGCCCGTCACTGTGGGCACTGAGCCATTTCCCGTGTTTAAGATCTTTTCCCATCAGCACTAGGGATGCAGGACAATGGAGACAGGGTCTCTCCAGGTCCTCAGAGGGGACTCTCAGACTGGATTTAAGGAACACCCAAATAGCCATTTAGACACCTAGAGGCAAGACTCGAAATCATTGACCGAATTGACCCAATCTGGTAGGGAATCTCTGCTGGCTTTTAGACCATGGGTAAGTAAGCGACTGGTGCTTTTCAATTGGGAAGCAATTTGAACATCTTTGTGACTTACCCTACTTCTCAAAGGACTTTGAGGGTGTGGCAGTTTATCGTCATATCTTTGTAAGATCCTCTCCTGACTCAGGAAAAGAATTGCTTTTTATTTCCTGAGCCTGAGTAGCCAGGTCTTGGAGAAAAAAAATATATATATTTATTGCACTAATAACATTAAGCTCAGAGTATAAAATGTCCCCCACTGGCTGGTTAAACATAAGGTCAGCTTAGCTGCCTTCACAAAGAGAAACTTCTGGAAAAGAGATGTCCATTTTTGTCTGAGTGGTCTTGTTCTCGTGAGCCCGCACGACAGCATTCAGACGTCTCGGTGAGCAAACAGATGTCTCGTGGGCCCTTATTCAGGAAACGTTTGCAGATGCCCCAGCCACCCTCTGTTCCCCGAGTTCGCTTTTACAGTTGTGATGTCAGCTCTGGGCTTTCATCCACAAGGCTTTTTAGCCAGAAACCCCCCCTCTCTGCGTGTCCCCAAATCCCACTGTCCCTCAGTCCCAGCTCAAACCTTGCACATTCCATGAAGATGCCCAGGGTCTTTCCATTCTCTGCCTCTTTGGAAGCCCTAGAACATTCCCTGGCTGACCCACCACTACCAAATCATAGCCCTTTTCAGGCTCCATCTCCCCACTTTGAGTAGAGGCATTTTGTCATTAGAATTCAGAGTTCATTCGACAGGGCCAATATCAGGCCCAGTTTTCGTGTCTCCTGGTTTCTTAAAGCTGTGTCTGTTTCACTTGGGTGTCCCCAGCACCAGCATGGTGACACATTGCAGGCCATCCAAGCATCTCACTATAATTAGCTGAATGAATTTAGGTCTTGCAAAGACAGCCTGCCCAGCACAGGATTTATACCTTGTCATGAAGAAGTGCCACTAATGAATAAAAGCACAATCAGAATACCAAGTAGCACACATATAAAAGGCTAGGCGTGGTAACTCACCGCAGGTAGATGGTGTTTGGCTTCATCAGTTACACGAGAGCAAAATGCTCGTGCCCTTTGCTGGCGGGTGCCGTGACCTGGGCTGTCGTCTGCATTGCTGGCAGCAGGTGCATCGGTGCGTGACTTTGCGTGTCAATGATGTGCATGATGAGTCATATAATTATGCCCTGACACAGCAATCCTGCTCCTAGGAACTTATTATAAGGAAATAATGCAAAATAAGGGAAAAAAAATCTATGTTTTTTTTTCATGGCTCTGTTTCTTACAATTTGGAAAAAAAAAGCTGCAAACTCCATGTCCAATAATAAGGGTTAAATAAAATCTGATACATATATATGTTCTGTGAAATATTCTACAGCTACTATAAAAAGCACTTAGAGGTTTCGTATATATTGAGCTACTGTTTTAAATATAATGTCTAATCATAAGGCACAGTATTGTCATCATTCAGTGCTACATTGAGTAGGGGAAGGAGGACTGAATTAGAATGAGAAGAGCTGGCATTCATGCGGAACTCGTTTATTTGGCTTATATTTTACCCTTTCTGATCCTTGGATTCTTCATCTACAATATAGGCACAAACATGTTTCACTCTTAGGATATATGTAATGTGGGTAAAATCCTTAAGGGCATGCTCAAGGAATGTAGATATTATTATTATTAAAATTTATTGCAGCTACATCGTAGACCAAGGAGTCAAGATATGACAAACACTTCAGGATGAATGAAAAAAGGGGGGGCTTTTTTCTTATGGCAGTGGGAATTTGGGGAGGGACATATTGCTGAGAAGATGAGGCAGGATTTTGAAGGATGGGGAGATGGGGTGGGGAGAGCATTGCAGAATCTGCAAAGACAGACATGGGGCTGTGAGGTGGGAATCTGTGTGGGCTAGGAGGAAAGACAGGGACTGGCCTGGTCGGTAGAGAGGGGCATTTATGTAGGGAATTCTGGGATAGAAGATGTGGACAAGAGTCGATCTGGACAGGAGTCTAGGGGCCTTTGCCGGCATCTGCTTCGAAGAAGGGCATCCTCAAGTGTAAGTGCCTATTTTAGTGGTAAGGTAAGGTTTAGGGGAAGACTGCTGTCTTGCAGCACTCAGAAAGTACCTTTCCTCTCAGAAGCGATGCCGCGTGGTGGTTGAGAGCAGGCACTGGCTCCATCTTCCCTGGGAGCAGCCTGATACCCCCCTTCCTAGCTGAGTGGTCTTGGGGAGATTACTTGAGCCCTCTGTGACTCAGCTTTCTTATCTGTCAAACGGGGCTAATAATAGTCCCTGCCTCATAGGGATGTTACAAAGTTTACATAAGAGCCTGGCCACTGGTAAGCCCTCATTAAGGCCGGCTATTATTAGTAGGTGCTCAAGAACTGTTTATTGAAAGGCCAATGAATAGATTTTAGTGTGTGATAGTCTCAGGAAGTCTGGCTGACATGAAGGGATTTATTTGGTTCAGAATGCCTGTTTCTTGACCTACCTATAATTAGTTTCTATTACTAGGTTATTATTAAGTTGAGAGGAATTACTTTCCTGTAATGGTCAGTGTCCCGAAATACCGAAGGTTACACACTGCTAATATCCATGTGGAAATTATTCTGTTACTGTCAGTAATATGGATGGGCTCTAAGGTGAGTAGTTTGTCAAGAGTAGAGGTTTTCCTGTAAAGCAGGGACCAGAAATATCTGAGCCGTGGCTTCTGAGAATGTTTGGAAATACTCCCTTCAAGTCTTAAATAAGTCTTCTGCAAGAATCCATGTTTTGTCATTTTGCGGGGGAAATTCCACTAGATGATAAACCTCTGAGGAAAGAGACCTGTCTTATTCTTAGTGTCCCACCCAGCTTCTAGAACAGTCCTGGGCCCACAACACTGCCTACTAAAGACCTGTAAGTTAATTATAAAAAGAATGAAGTTAAAAAAATTTCCAAACCTAGATTCCACACTCTGAAGTTTCCACGTGTTTGTCACTGTACCTCAAGGCAGGCATTAGTGTTAGTTTATAGAATACCTTTATTTCTGATTATGAGAGTTAAACAATGTGTGAAATAATATGATTTTCTGTTGGGAGGGTTGGCTGAGGGAGACCTGTGGCTGGGTGTCCTCTCTGCCTTCAACTCTCAGTTAGCTGGGTGACCTTAGTCACGTCTGTAAGTGCCCTGCACTTGTACTTCCTCACCTGAATAGGAGGCAGCGAGACACGAGCTATCGTAAGAACAAGGGCACGCTACTGACTGTGCACGTGTGATGACACTGAGCTACGTGCTTCCGAATGCCCTCGCAGTTCATTCCCATAGCAACCCTGAACAGTAGCTACTGTTTCCCTCCTCAGGTTACAGGTGAGGAATCTGAGCTTAGGTGAACCCAGTCACTTGCCAAAGGTGTAAATAACAGGCTCGGGACTTGAGCCTCAGTTTGTTGATATTTCACGAATCTATGAATAATTGTCGATTTGTGACAAAGAGCGTTAACATAAATGGGGTTTTTCAGGAAGGATTAAGAGGTGACTTTCCCGGTCTGGTAGAAAGTTCCCCTGCTCCCTCCCTCCCCCGCTCCTCCGGTCCTTCCCTCCCAACACTTCTTCAATCAAATCTCTGGCCCGCCTTCCACAGTGGGAAGGTTCCAAGTTACCCTCCCTCTGTGGCACCCGGTACTTCTCTTTCAATGTGCTTGTTATAATATAATTGCTGTTAAATAATTAATTACCCACTTAGTTGTTTAATGTCTGTCTGGCTCTAATGTGAGCCCCATAATGACAGGGCTGCCTCTACATATTCAGCCTGACTCCAGACTCTGCCTGGCCCAGTTAACAAGGCCAACGGGAAATGTTTGTTGATGGGAGGAAAGTATGAGCACCTACTATGTGATGCACGGTGGAGGAGGTCAGAATAAGGTGGATGGTGAACTGTGGGAACATTTCTATCTAATGCCAGGCTGCCTTCCTAATTATAAATTTCCCCAGTGTGGGCAGTAGAGAGCTGGTGAGCTTGCCCCGTCGCACACCGAATGCCCATCCTTCAGGAGTGCTCTGAAAGAAACACTCTGACTGGGTGGGAGGTAACATTTGATGACATTTCAGGTTCCTTGCCATGTGAACATTTGTTCCTTAGTTCATCTGTTCGTTCTTTCAGTCCATCACTCTGTTAAGCGGTCATTACTGCCACAAACATTTACCGAGCACGGTGCTAGTTGCTGGTGACTTGGTTGTGAATAAGAACTTATCATCTAGTGTGAAAAACAAATACCAGCTGCCATTTTCTGGGTCCCTCCCTTGAGCCAGGTAATGTGAATGCATGGTCTCTCGTCTCCACAATGACCCTGCAGGTGACAACTGTGCTGTGCATGAGAGTCAGTCTCCAGGACGGGGGGCGGGGACGGGGAGGTGGCCTGGCTGAGGCCACACGGCTAGGAGGCGGCAGAGCTAGGGCTTGACCTCAGCACTGGTAAGATTCTAAACTTCTATTCCTTCAGATAAAAGACAGCATGAGTGCAGAGTGGGGCATCATGTTGGTGGAACTCTGAGTATCATGCAAGAAACTCATTCAGCCATTTGTGCGAAGCTCGCTCTTTGATGTGCTGTGATGATGCAGGGAACGCCAGTTCCCCGCGGAAGGGGGTCATAGTAGCGAAAGGGACAAATGCAACCAGCCACACGCTCTGGGGGTTGTTTGGAGCATAGCCAGTGCAGCGCGTCACTCAGGCGGCTTCACGGGAAGGCCACATGGGGAGTCTGAAGGGGACAGGAGCCCACGGAAGCATGGGGACTCAGGAGGGAGAGCTTTGCAGACCAAAAAATCCTCTCATACGAACCTCCTATTTTTTACGTTGAAGGGAAGAGGTTGCGTTTTGTTGCTCCTATAGGATGGCACAGTGAAAATCCACCTTACTCTTCCTCACCCTCCTTTGGTGCTCCCGTTCAAGGGTTCTTACCCTGCTAGCTGCCAGTGTGGGTCTCTTCAGATGGGAAGAAAATGCTCCTAGACAGCTGTTGCCCATGATGACTGAAAACAGGACAAACAAATTCAGCCAACAAGGAGAGAATGTTTTCCCTTCTGAAGCAGAGGTTGTGCCCTGCGGTGGCCTGAGCATCGGCTGCATCGAGGTGCTCTGGTCCCAGCGCTTGCTACCGTGGGACCTTGGCCATGTTCCCTGACCTCTCTATGCCTTTGTTCTTTATCCCTGAAGGAAATGGGCTGTGAAGACCAGATCAGAGGATTTAAACTCTGCTCTGAGGAGCTACAGGGATTCTGGGATAGTATCTGGGATGTGGGTCCTAGTGGGACACCAAGGTGGGACCCCACTCCTGTTCCGACCCAGAAGCCTGTGCTCATTACCTTCTCCATTGGAGATTTCATTGGAACAAAGTTTCCTCTGCTTTGCAACAGGTGCATTGGGCTTCGGTCCCTGTAGCACCTCTCAGGCCCCCTCCATGGGGGTCCTGGCTGCCAACTCCAGACCAGGCTGAGGCCTTTGTATGACCCTGCATGCCTGAGTCACCTCGGAGACACCCAGGTCCGCTCACAGAGTGCTGAGGACTGGGCTGTTGCTTCAGGTCAGGAGTCCTGGTGCTATCAGTGTGGGCTGTGGGGCGGCCTCACAGGGCCTCACAGAGAGTGCAACTTTCTGGAAGGATACAAGGAAGTTTAGCAAGTCATTAAGGAAGTGACTGGGGAGCAGTTCGTGATCTGCCCCAGCCTCAGTTTATTTACTTGGCCGATACTTGAAACAGGATCCTGCCTGTAGCTCCCCCCCGTGGCCCCCAGCCAGCCCCCCCGCAGTCTGTTGTGACTCAAAAGTTTAGAGGTCTCTGTGCATCCAGATTTACTGGGACAACGAGAGATTGGGTGGGCCGGAGGCAGAGGAGAGCAAAGAAAAAGGAGAGGGCCAGAAAAGAGTGTCCATTACGACTTTCTCTGGTGACAGGGAAGCCTGGAAAGTGCTTCTCCAATGCGATTTTCCAACCCATGCCAGGAGGCATCACAGACTTGTTTAATGTCTGTGATGGTGGTAGGGCTGTATGACTCCAGGCACATTGCAAGTTCTCTGGGCCTCGAGTTCTTCATAGAGTGGAGATAATAAGTACAATACACAGTCTCCCCGAGATTGTTGGAGGGTCCCCATGGTAGGATACCCATGTGGCATGTAGCATGGAGCCTGCTGTGTAGACAAAGTCCTTCTTCCCCTTTATTATTTGATGCTCTGGAACTTCACTATTTCTGCTATTCAAATGGTGATAAAATAAAGCTAATGGATATATATGCCACTGACCCCCATGCCTGGGGGACAGTGGCTAGATGTGAGTATGCATGGGTGCGGGGCGTGTGCACCGTGCTTAGACATTGCATGAAAATCATGTAGTGTGTAAATTTGGGCCATATAGTGTTGTGTCTCTTCTAACCAAGCCGGAGAGGTAAGGAAAGCCTTTCAGGCTGTAACACATGCAGTGCTGACTAACGTCAAGCTCTGCTCATTTCTTTAGCTAAGGGACACTCATTGAGTGTCTCCGTCCCAGGTTAGGCCTTCTCCTGGAAGCCGAGAATGGACACGAGGCTCCCAACTTTGCAGAGTTTCCTGTAACACTGGATAGATGCCCATTCATTCAACGAATACTTAGTCAGTGTCTACTGTGTGTTTGGCATTGTTCTAGATATTGGTTGAGATGTAAAGAAAATGAATACGGCGTCTTTGCCCTCAAAAATCTGATTATGGCTCAACAGGATGGGGAGCGATTTGGAGCAGTGACAGTTCCACCTCCAGAGGCGTCCTGATACTTCCGGCTCCTTTCTGCATTTCCACGACCCCCACCCCCATCCCCCTGATGAAAAGGCCAGTTCCGAGGGTCATTTGATAGCTCTAATGTCAAACAGGAACACTCTCATTCCACTTGTTTTCAATAAATTAAACAATAAAGTCAATTTCAACAAACCTTCGAGTCACCCACATGTCTTATCTGACTTCCTTTCCAGCTTCATGAAATGGAAACAACGGACCACATTATAGAGATAAGGAGTCCGAAGATCACAGGGGATTTATGTCACTTGCCTTGGGTGGCATGGAGCTTCCTGGGCAGAGCAAAGAATTGGGGGTGGGGGGGACGTAGGCAGCAGCACGGGAAGGGGGGCACTTTTAGGGAATGAGACTCCCTGACCTGATCGTAGCTTGTTTTCCTGCTTCTGTCTGAAGCAGCAGGTTTGAATCCCTTTTGTGTCATTGCTTGTTGGTGGCCAATAACCTTTCCTCTGGTGGCTCTTTCCCAGTTTCTATCACCTCTATCCTAGCTGACTTCTCGACTCTGGCTCAATAGACCCTACCTCTCCTTGCCTCATCCATTTAGATAGAGTCTTTCTATCCCACTGTGTTTATTTTTTATTTTCCAAAACCCCTGTGTACTAGAATTTTAATACTGGGGTCTGTTTCCTGGTTGGGTCTCGTGTCTGTTAGCCAATGATATCATGTTTCTTTTAAACACATGGCTGGTGGTTTCATTCTCTGCCACATTTGGATGCTGTTTATAGCTTCTGTGAGGGAAAGGTTAATTTCCCTTTTTGGTGTCTGATTTTCTTCCTCTAACACATAAGCAGCAGAGTCAGTTTCAGTTGGAGGCAGAGATCTTTGTGTTGACCTGACTCTCTTAGGGCCTCCAAATAATGATCAATAGTGCTTGACCAAGAGTGTGTAAGCATGAATTGCAGTGACTGCTCCTGTTTATTTCAACTTTCATGTCCTGCCGTGTCTTCCTCTGCAGAAGTCTTTCCTGTCTTCTCTGTTGTCCACATTTCCATTATTCTCATCACCTTTTAGGCTTCTGACTCTCTCTTGGGCAATCACAGTGGCCTTATAAATGGTCCCCTGGTTGCAATTCTTTCCTTGTGTCCCCCTTACCCACTGCTGCCAGGCAAACCTTCCCAAAGGACAAATCTGATGTTGTTACACATCTGCTCCAAAATCACCCATGGCCTCCCATTCCTTACAACAAAGCCGGAACTCCTATATGGATTAGTCCTCGAGGTTCTCAGTTCAACCGTGAGGTTTCTATGAGATTTACGGGATGCTGCGCCAAGCTTCTGGGCACTTCATCAAGTCCTCTAAGGAGGACTTCTGTTAGTTGGTAGCTCAGGGCCACATACGGTGATAGTCTTCACTGTGCCTCAAATCTCTGCCCCTTCCCCTTCATTTCAACACAGCCTGGATGCACTTCAAGGCTCAGATCAATGTCATCCTTTCCAAAAACCTCCTCATCTTCTCTAGCACCCTCTCGTGTCTCCTGATTTCTGGCTAGAAAGCTCAGTGTAGGGATTGTGGTGACGTTTACCAGCTAACTGGCCTCTCGTTATCTTATGCATGAGCCACAAAATGTACTGAAGAGTCTCTCTAGTTCAGTTCAATCTGAAAAGTTGACTTCAGATTATGTACTGGCTGGTTTATACCCAAAGCTGACACTTAAACTTCCCCCACTAGATCCTTGTGGTCTGGAGAACAGTACAAGATTTTGGTTGAGGATCTAGGTAACTCAAAAGTTTTTTTTCCTACGGCCTGAGTCTGATCAGTTTTTGCCTCTGCAGCCACATGTGCTCACATCCTCACACATCCCCCCCAACTCCTCTCAAACAGTGGCTCCTCCCAGGGTTGAGGGCTACCCAATCCCTCCTCGAATGAACAGGCTGAATGAGGCATTTGTAAACACGATTTCTGCTCCTTTGTTGTACCTTCTGATCCACTGGTACCCTCTTTGACCTTTTCATATAACTTCCATCGGCTCACTTCCTGGACACTCCCTTTTACTTTGTGTGAGTTGGCATCTGTGTCCACATCCCTCTATTTCCCTGCCGTTCTTCTGGAGGTCTTCTCTGTTGATGTGCATGTCAACTCCTTGTTCTCTCAGTCCCTTGTTTTTCTCACCTCTAGTGGCTTCTCCTTCAAGCTGCTTCATCCACCCACTCTTGTGGCTACTCCCTGGACTTGGTCATTTTCTGGAACTGCTCCACTTTGGAAGCCATAAAATTCACACTTCCCACTCTCTGACCACAACCTTCTTCTTCTAATTCCCTTGCTTGTTTACTCTTGCTTTCTGGTTCCTCGATTAGGACCTCCAAGCCATTGACCTTCTTCTTTGTTCTACACCATCTGCTGATGTTATCTTTGCTCTTATCCCTTGTTACATAGATTCTACTGTCCATCGCTTCAGCAACTCCTTTCACTTTAATGCCAGAGCCCTGCTGTCTTCTTGTCACACACATGTCACAAACGAACCCTGGCTGCTGAGCTTCATCAAGGTCAAATCAACTGTAACCTGCAGGGCAAGGTCGTTATAAATCAGGGTGCATGGACCTCAACAAATGCTTCCGTGCCGCCCAGATACTACATTCTGCTTCCCTCTTCAAGTTTCTCGTCTGTTCTCTAATAGATATTTTCAACAGTCTCTCTTCTCAGATCTCAACTCCTACCTCTATTCTCATGCTCAGCACACACAAAAGCCATCAGGTACTTCCTTCCATTTTCCATCATGAAACCTATAGACGGGCATGCATCCTTGACTCTCCCTTGCTCTTTAATGTCTTCTCACCCAATTCTTTCAGGACTTTTATTCTTCTTATGGTTTCTTCAACATCTTTTGTTTTTGGAAGGTACTTCCTGTCAACATTTAAACAAATTTATTTATTTCTCATTGTTAAAAAAAGAAAACAGGTACCTCATTAACCTTCTGTTCCACTCTACTGGGAAACCTAGCTGCTCGTCTTGGGATATAGACGTAGAGGTTACTTGTCTTGGGGAGCTGGGAGAGTTTGCTATGAACTGAGCGTGCAATGTTGGGTCTTGCAGGGTGGGAGATGGGTTTGGAGGTTGGTGCTTCGTAAACACTGAGTCAGATGAACAGAGGCTCATCAGGTGTCTACGTGAGGTTAAGGAAATTCGCCAAGGATCTGGTCACGACACAGAAATATGACCCAGGGTCCTCACCTTCAAGGGACTCATGGCCTACTTGGAGAAGAAAGTTAGCAACACACTTTAGAGGTGGTTGTACAGGATGGATGCTCTGAACTGACTCAGTCTTCAATCTGTGTCCTAAATCTGCTCCCCTCTTATGCCTCACCACGATGGCCAAAGTCCCTGTCATTTCTTTCCTGGGTCATTTCATTAGCTCCCTAGTTGGTCTCCCCTCTGATACACTCACTTCGCTTTGGCCAATTCTTACGGCAAAATTCTATCTTTAAAATATATCCAATCCTGTCTCTTTTTACTTCCAAACCTCCCCGCTGGATGCCAGTCTTCCTTAGAGTCCAAGTCAAATTCCCATCCAGATCTGCACCCACCAGCGGACCTCTGATGTCATCACCTGTGGTGACATCCCTTGCTCACTGGGCTCCAGCCATGCAGATCTCCATGCTGTTTCTTAGATGCACCACATGGACTCCTGCCTCGGGGGCTTTGCATTTACTACCATTTTGACCTGACAAGTGATTTCCTCAAATATTACCTTGGCTTCTCCATAACTTCTTTTAGGTCTCTGCTCAACTGTCACCTTATGCAGGAGTTCGCCCATGGTCCCACTATGCAAAATGGCACCCTGGCCTTCCTAATCCCCTATCCCCTTGCTCTCTGTTATGTTTCCTCTAGCGCTTACTACCATGCAGCAAGTTCTCTTTCTTTCCTATATTTTCTGTGTCTTTCTATTAGAATGTAAACTCCTCGAGGGCAGGGTCTGTGTCTGGTTTGTTCTCTAATGTAGGTCCAGGTCCTTGCACATAATAACCACTCAATAAAGAGTGAGTGAATGAATAATGAACGGCAAAAAGATGCTAGCCCCCACCTGCTCCATGTGTTCATTTATTAGTCCGATGAAGGTTTCTTAAGCACCCACTCTGTGTTAGTATATGCTTACCGACGTCTTTGGGGGGCTGGTGCTATGTGGTAACTAAGCCCCAGAAGAGCCTGAGTGTGTCAGTGACAAGCAAGGCCGGCTGAGAGGGCCCAGGTGTCTGTGGGCCTAAATCCGTGACTCGGCGTCTTCATTCCAGAGCCCAAACCCCGGCGGTGGTTGAGAGCTAAGTTGCTTCTGAGGAGCAGGCCTTGCGGCGAGCTGGCCTTCGCGTCCTCCTCTTTTGCTTGGTGTTAAGCGGCCCTGTCCGGCATCCAGAGGCTGGGAAACAAATTAAGACAATCCAGGCCCAGACCCTCATTTTACAAGTGGAGAAACTGAGGCCCAGGTAGGAGGGACTTCCCTCCAGCCAGAGAGTACGCCGGCTGCCCACAGAATTCAGCGAGAATCACGGGGTCCTGCGCCCCGGGTTGGGGATCTCTCCACTATACCGCACTGCCTCTCTTCACCACCTCACCACTCCTTCCTCTAATCCCCTCCTTACAATGTCCTCCTTTTCTTCTTGACAGTCAGAACCTTGTTAGGGAGCCGGGCGATGTGTGCTATGAAAAGCAACTTTATAGCTCTGTGCTGTTATGATCATATTTGGGGGGTGGGGTGGCGAGAGTAGGAGGGAAGGAGCCAAATAGCCTGGCCTGCATGACTGCTCTGTATTTTAATGGGATCCCCGCTGGCCACACCCTCTCTCCAGCTCCCTTACCCCCAGGGCCACATCCCGGTCACCAAGCAGTCGGAGAAATGAAAACAGTAATCTTAGAGTCTGGAGTGGAGTTGCAGGCAAGACCCCTGCCCGAGGCTGAGTGCTCAGACAGGGCCGCAGAGGGAAGGAAGAAAGCAAAGGCACGCAGCAGGGACCCCCCTAAAGGAGAGACGGAGAAATCTGTTCTTCACGGAGGGGCCAGAGCAGGGCCCTGCCACCCACACGCGGCTGATTTAGCCACTGCTCTTGGGCTGAGTTACAGAACATGGAAGGAAAAGCAGGGTGGAAAAGAACCTATTGTGTGACAGGCTCAGCTCATCTACATAGAACACCTTTGTCCTGAAACCTTGTCGAGGCAGGGCTTAGAAAAGCCATGTTATAGGGAATAAATTGATGATCGCTCGGTGAAAAAATATAGTTAAAGAGCTCTGACTTAAAACACAATATCAATAAATAGCATTTATTGAGTACCTACTACGTGTTAGGCACTGTGGTAATAGCTTCCGCGTATTATCCAATTTCACTCCTCAGTCCTGTAGATGAAGTAGTATTACTGGCCCCGATCGTGGATGAGGGAACTGTAGCTTAGGCAAGTAAATAGCTTGCCTCCGGTCACGTAGCTCATAAAGGGTGGGATCAGGGGTCCAGCCCAGAGTGGTTACTTTAGACACCATTCTATGGTCTTTAACACTGTTGCTGGGCTTCCAAGGGCTGTGCTGGCAATAAAGGAATCTGAGCTACCAAGACTAGCCCGGCTTCCATTCTTCAACGGAAGAAAACACTGCTAGACCGGCCAGCTGTAAAGTGAAAGCGCTGCGGCTTAAAATAAAGGTAGTCTGACTCCGACGCTGGCGTGTTCCCCGTTTTGCCCAGGTTATGTCCACCCTTCACGGCACAGACCTGCTTGTCTACCCAGACACACTCTAGTCACACTGACCCCCCCAGAGCTTCCTACGCAAACTCAGCATGTCTGTGTGCCTGCACTGTCTTCTCCCCACTGACAAATCCCCCCATTCTTCCTATCCTAGCTCCTGGGGGAAATGTTTCAAGGCCTCTAGAGCCCCGTGTGATTTTCCCAATCTTAGCTTACCCGTAGCTAGGAGTGCAGTCGACTCATTCTTATAAACAGTGGAGGAGGCAGAATATTTGGGCACATAGACCAGGAGATCGGTGGATCAGGACAAGGTGTGTGGAAGTTCTTTTTCGATCATGTTTATTTTCTCAGGGAAATAAGACATGAGATGTTAGGTACTGAATGTTTATGTCCCTTTCAAATTCATGCTGAAGCCCTAACTCTCAATATGATGGTATGTGAAGGTCATGCTTCCGGGAGGTATTTAGCCTTAGATGAGGTCCTGGGAGCTGGATTAGCACCCTTAGAAGACGAAGACAGATTCTCTGTCCATGTGCGCACACCAAGAAAGGCCATGCGAACAAATGACAAGAAGGTGGCTGTCTCTAAACCAGGAAGAGAGCCCACGCCGAAAACGGAGTCTGGCAGCACCTTGACTGTGAGAAATAAACATCTGTGATAAAAACCATTCCGTCAATGGCACCTGATATAGCAGTCTCAGCTGACTAAGATAGTAATTGGTACCAAGAAGTGTGTGCTGCTGTGTAAGTACCTATAAATGTACATGTGGCTTTGAAACTTAACAATGAGCAGAAGCTGAAAAAGTTTTAAGGTGCATGCTTGAAAAAAGCCAAGATTGCCACACAGGGATTGTTAAAGAAGATTCTGGTGAGGGCTTGGAAAGGAAAGAGGAGAACTGTAGAGAAAGTTGCCATCTTCTTAAAGAATGCATAAATGATCAGGAACAGAGTTGGTAGGAATAGGGGTGGTAAAGGCCATTCTGGAGAAATCTTAGGGAGGGGGGTGAGAAACATGTTATTGGACATGTTTATAATCATATATAATAAGCAATCCTTGTTATAAAGTGATAAGCAACTTGGTTGAATTGTGTTTATGCGTAATGTCCTATGGAAGGCAGGACTTGCAAGAGATGAAACTGGATATTTAGCTGAGGAGATTTCTAAGCAAAGTGTTGAAGGAGCTGCTTGGTTCCTCACGACTGTTACGGTAAAATGTGGGGGGAGAGGAAGGTGTTGAAGAAGGAATTGTTGAGCAGAAAGGACCCAGAGTCAGAGGTTTGGAAAAGGCTCAGCCTATCCTTATTTCAGAGGGCATCAGGGATATGGCCAAACAGCCATTCATGAGGAGACTATGTGGTTGTGAACCGTGGGCCTCACCACCCCAGCAGAAGCACCGCCAACGGGAACGGGAGGGAGACAGGGTAAAATGGAGCAAGGCTGTCGGACGTCTGAGATCCTACATGGCAGAACCGCAGAACTGTTGGCCCGCGACCATTCCCCATTCTTCAAGCCAAGGGAGGGATGACCCCAGAGGTGATTCAGATGATTGTCTTGCTAGGTTTTAGACTTGCTTGGAACCCGTCGTCCCCTTTTCCCTCCCAATTTCTCCCTTTTGGGATGGGAACCGCTCCCTTATATCTGTCCTCCTACAGTGTTTTGGAAGCATATAACCTTCCCGGTTTCACAGGTTCACAGCTGGAGAGGGATTTTGCTTCAGGATGACGCTTACCTTGAATCTCACTGATAGCGGATTTATAAGATCACCATCTGAGAGAGCACTTGGGGATTTCAGAAGCAAGAAGCAGGTATGGTGTGTTTTATTGTGAGATTCCTCGCTATGGTTTGCGTTTTCCTGTAGCACATTCATCTGTGCAGGTCCAGAGGCAGAATTCAGTCTCGTCGGGGTTTGGGATTTTCCAGGTGGGCACCATAGAGGAGATCGAGGGCTCCTGCCAGAGCCTGTGGGATCCAAATTAGGTGGGAAGGGAACCGAGGAGACTGAGAAGAATCACCAGAGAAAGTGAGCTGAGGGCTGTGGGACGGAGCACAGGGGTGGCTTGAGGTTGAGATTAGGGAGGCGCACAGTAATGAGCTATGATGGGCATTCAAGTGTGACTGAGGTGGTGGCAGACAAGATTCCTGGAGGGGAAGAGGCCAGGTAAGTGAGGGGCCAGATTAGCTGAGGGATTATTTGGGAGGACGACCACCAACACACAGCAGTAATGCTGGCAACAGAGACAGTAGCCCAGAAGCTAATATCAGGAAGAAGTGAGAAAATAGTCCCAGGGGTCTCCAAATGACTGCTAAGAGGAGACAGGTGAGTGGTATGGGCTGTTGGCATGCATTACTGGGGGCAGTGGGATTTCAGGGAGGAAGAAGGGACAGTGGTTGGAAGCGGCGATGAGGAAGAATTGGGGCACTTGCTCCCTTCCACTCCAGGTCTCGAGGGCTTGGTAGAGAAACAGCCACCATCGATGGGTTACCAGAAGCAGTGTCCTCAGGGTAAATCCGGCTTTTACTCAAAACAAAAATCTATGGCATGTTCAGGGGAGAAGTTCAGTTAGATGGGATCTTACCGATGGCAGACTGGCTTCTACCCGAGTCCTGGTACACTGTCTTAATACTTGACACTCAAATTACGGTGGAATTAAGAGTGGGGTGATTGTTTGGGTATTTTGAGTCTTCCTGGTGTTGGCATCTGGAGCGTCCAACTCATTACTTGCGGAATAGGCGAGTGAATCAATAAATGAGTGGCTGCCTGGGAATGGGTGGAACTACAGGTATGTGCTCATCTGTCTGCTCCCTACTGAAGGCTGGGTCGACAAACACAAATGTCCCTACCTGACTTTCAAGGTCCTTCATATTCTAGCTCATTCCAACCTATCCTATCTTGTTTCCTACTCTTTCCAAACTCAGGCTTCTCCACCCGACAGTTTGGGTTCCGAGCTGTCCTCTCAAAACACCGCACATTCCTGACTCTTGGCCTTAGCTCAGGAATTTCCTCCTGATAGAATGGTCTATTGTAATGTTGTTTCCCCAGCCAGTTCTTTCCTGTCCTTCAAGGCCAAGGCCAGTCGAATCCATCCATGAATCTCTCCTGATATTAAAACCTGCCCTTCTCAGATTTTCTATAGGCCTTAAGAAAGGTAGCACATGCTATCGAGTGAGTTATATCTTGTCTTTTATTACCTGTTATTTAAAAAAAGACGATTAAACTTGCTTTTCCTGATAAATACTGAGTTTCTTGAGGGAAGGAGCGTGTTTTCTAGGCAGTGTGCTCTCTTTTTTGCAGTCTCTCCTTCTGCCAAGCTCAGCACCCTGCAGGCTCTGTCCAACGGTAGGTGGTTTCAGCTGCTTCTGTTAGCCCGTCTCTCTCCTTTGATTTTCCCGAATCTGCTGGTTTCCTGTCTTCCTGGGCTTCCCTCCCACTCCAGTGTGCTCATCCTCCTTACGCCATTTGTTGTCTGGCTTGCCTTCCTTCTTCGTAAGCGTAGGGCTTACGCAATTCACTTCGAGATTTTCTTCTTTCCCCCCTGCACCTTTCCCCCTCAACGTGGCCATTCTCGCATCTTCACCAGTCACGTTTATGAGGCAACTTCCAGGCTCGTCTTTCAACCCGGCTACTTCCTCACAGGCTGGAGTTACTTCCGTAACTTCATCCTGCGCATTTCCACGCGAGCAACCCAGTGGCCCCTCCCAGTCAACATGTTTGAAAGCAAAACCTCCATCTCTCTTCTGATATGAGTTCTCAACCTGAAGGCCCGATTCGTGCTAAAAACGCCAGCCGGCTCAGAACGCTGAAAGCTTCCTTTGGCTTCTTCATGACCTGTGGGGTAAAATTTAAACGGTTTGTCACATTGCACAAGAATCTTCATGATTTGGCCTCCACCGACCTCTCCAGCTTCATTTTCCTGCCCGTACCACTTGCAACTTAAAACCCAGCTTCCCCCAAATAACGCTCAGGTATATACGTTTGTGTTCTTGTAAGTGCCGCTCCCTCTGCGTGGATGCCCTTCCTTCCTTCTCTATCTGGGGAAAGTCTCTAGCAGAGCCAGCATCTCCTTACCTGCTCCCCGGGGGCTTATCCTCGCTTTCCAGAGTTCAACACTGCCACACTTGCATTCACCTTGGGTACTGTTGTATACATCCTGATTATAAGGTCTAAGATGTGTTTATTTATTTGTATGACCATCAGGCCATTTAGAATGCCAGCTCTTCTTTGTTTACATTCTGTGGCACAGTATCTGGCAATAACAGGTACTCATTAAATGCGTTTTAAACAAATCCACAAATGAGTGCATAAATGAATTTTCCCAACCCCCCAGGCCTCTGAGTTTAAATTCAGATTGGACTCTCCTCTGTCCGTCGCTTTCTGTTGCTTCTTGTTCTCTCGTTTTTAATCACGTGGAAAACGCCCCCATCCGGTTCTGACTTTCATGTTCACACGGTTGCAAACGAACGCCTGTGTCCTGCTCCCGCTCCACAGCCTCCTTTCGTTTCTGTACGGGGGCCATGCCTGCGACAATGCCACTCACCGCCAAATTCAAAATCTCCCCAGCTCCCCTCTTTGCCCTCGGAACAAAGTCCACAGTTTAGCCTTTGTTATCTCCTGTGATCTAGAAGCAAGCTATTGTGGCCACATCATTTCCAGCTCCCTGGGACTCTGTCTCAGTCACCCGACGCACTTTCCTTTACCTCTACTGCACATGTTCTCTTAAAAAAGACCCCGATATTTATTGTGCACTTACCCTTGCAGATCTTACTCTATTATTTTTTTCTTAACATTCTGAATTTTGATGTGGGTAGTAGTCTCCTCATTTTTATAAGAGGACTCTAATTCTCAGAGCATTTAAGTAACTTGTCCTAGATTAAACCCATTTTGCAGATGCTATATTTTCCCACTGACACCTTTTCGGGAGGATTAATTTTTCTTTTGTATTTGTCCTACTTCCCTACCTTATTGCAAATCCTTCGAGTATAGGCATCGTGTTAACTTACTCAATCCTATAGATTTTTGGAGGAAAGGGTAGGGTCTCATGATGGGCGTACGGAGTATGGGGGGCTGGCAGACATCTCCTGGGGGAGCTAGTTAACAGCAAGTTCAAATTTGACACCTTTAAAGCGGTCTTTACAATTCTATGCAAAATTAAATAACAAGTCACAAAATAGTTGTAACATCTACAGTAAGATGGCCAGGCCAATTTCTTGTCCCTGTTAATTGCTCATCCTTTCCCACGATCTTGGGCTTTTATATACTTTCTCAGGTGGTGCAACCCAGCGATTTATCAACTCCATTATCCCTCTTAACATTTGAGATTTATTAGGTGCAAGCCAGTCTTTCAGCTGCACTTTAATTGTGTTAACTGCAAATGCAATTAATTGTGTCACCTTTGGGGAAGAATTTCACAGCTACATTTGGGGGAGGGTGGTAAGTCCCTTATTAGAGTAGTATGTGTTGAAATTCTCAAGAGAAAGCCCAGATTCTATGATTTTTGTGAGGCTTGACTATATCCATCTTTTTTCTTTTTTGTTTTTCTTTCCCTGATTGCTGTTCATCAAGGCATCTGGTAGCTGCCTGCTTGTTGCAATTCAATTTGGGGGATATTAGCAAATGAGAGTTGCTTTGCTTTCTGTAATACCGGCTGTCGAAATTAATACTCATACCTCCCACAAGACATAGGGTACCTGTTCCCAGGACTTGATTGGCTTGTGCCTGAGCTCTTCATCATCTCTTTAACTCAGGCTCCCTGCCGGAGACTGGACTGCTTGGGAAGGGCTCAAATGCCCTTTCCTGCTTCCAGCGCTAGCCTGACTGCTGCCTGCAGTCGCTCTGGGTCCTCACGTAATAAATCACTTTAACCTGTTTCTAAAACAAGGTGAGATTGTGCTGCGATTCTTAAAAAGGGATTTAAAAATCTCTATGTAGGTGCCATTCTCACGGTAGATCTTTTGACCAAAAAGAGCACAGTAACAGGGCCGGGCGGGGGTGGGGGGAAAGGTGGGTGTGCGTTGGGGGAGGAGCTCAGGCAGGTCAGGGTCCTCTTGCTTTGGCCAAAGAACATTTGCGACATTTGAATGGGCTTCCACTCCATAAGCACGGAGGGCATTTAACGGATCAAACGCTAATAAAAATGACACACAGAGGGCTCACTTCTGAGGCCGCGTTGTGCAGATTTGGGAATCCTCCATCTCCGTGGTTTTCTGGAATATCATGAGTATATACTCCTGATGAGGCTCGCTGATCCCCCCACCCCCCGCCCCGCCTCCATGATACTGCTTTTCTGCCTGAGACCGTCTGGATCTGACCTGAAGATGCAGGTCCTATCAGAGACACGAAGGGCCGGGCCCTGGCTCGAGAGTCATTCAGGATTTTCTGTGTCGCAATTAAGCGTGTGCAGCTCACCACAGCCACAGAGGCGCTGTTTATTCAGCGAAAGTGCTCTGTAATTTATTTAAAATAATCCATCTTTCACAAATAAAGGGGCCATTGATGGGCCCCCCCTGCAGGCCTCTGCTGAAAGGCCCCCTCTCGATGGCCTGTGTAGCTGGTCACAGCTAAATCCCTGACAAAAGTCATTCAGCTCCCTCCCTCCACCCCCCGGTTCTCACCCACTATTTTTTTTTTAAAATAAGATTTTACTAAACCTGCTTGTTTTCTTTTACACCAGTAATCAGACAAGGCTCCCCCCACCTTTTTTCTTTCTACAATAATAATAAAGAAAACACAGATTGGCCATTAAAAATGATTAATGTCAGCCAATTTGATAATCGCCGAGCAGGAGGTGCCAGCCATTTTGGGATTTAGTGCGGCCTCGGAACTAGCTTCTTTATGGCCCTCGGCTAATGAGGGATCACATTAGGCTTTTTACTGTATATGAATTGATTAGCTGAAAATGAGATTACGTCCATGGTGCAACACCAGTCACAAAGAGCCCTTTCTTTTCAAACACTTCCCAGTGCCAGGACGCTGCTTGAACTTGAAAATGTTCTTTTCTCCTGGTTTTCCAGGAAAATATCGGATGAGCCCAGGTGTGGCTTTTGCAGAAATAGGCTTATCGATGTAAATCTCCAAAACAAACAAACAAACAAATAAGAAGGCAGTGGCAGGATGACACTTGCCTTTGGGGTTGTAGATCTGACAGGTTCCTAGGAAGCAGGTAAATGTGGAAAGGACCTGGCTTCTGACTTAACCGTCCCTGAACGGGCAGCTGGCCCCTGGCACTCATTTGCCAGGGGTTCACTTGGGGCCAGCGACCGACCCGCCCTGAGCCTTACTTTCCTCATTTGTATAATGGGATAATAACACATTTTTACAGGGGTATTAGGATTAAATGAAATAACATGTATAAAATTAGCATAGGGCCTACAATATCAGTGGCCTTTAAAAATCTCCTCCCTTCCTTCCTCCCTCCCTTCCTTCCTTCCTTCCTTCCTTCCTTCCTTCCTTCCTTCCCCTCCCTCCCTCCCCTTCCCTTCCTTTTTTCTAAATGAAAAGTAGTTATTAAAGTTGCTTATTAAACTTACTTACTTAAAAGGAACTTCAGTTCCTGGAATTGAAGGTAGAAGTGTCAATATTCTGTCCAGAAAATAACCATGTCTAGTAGCCTGGCTGAGACACGACAGGCCCCGCAGTTACACTGCAGAGATTGGCAAACTTCGCAGAGGTGGGACAGGGGGGTGGGTGGTGAGAGTGCCCCCTGCCTGTGTTTGTGTGGTCCATGCGCTAATGATGGTTTTTGCGTTTTTGAATGGTTGAAAAAGACAAATCAAGCAAAGAATAGATTTACAAAGATGAAATACTTAAGATGTCATTATAGATGAGCATTCACAGAGGAACGTTTGAAATCAGTTTTGAATTGATAATTGGGAACACCAGCGGTGAATGCCAGTGAAGCCCCATGCTATCCCTCAAAAAATAATTACATTTTTCTTATACAAACATTATAAAAAAAGGGCTCAATTTTTCTGATATTTTGAGTTTTAACAGCAAAAAACATTTCTGGGAATCAATTTTTTTCTCTTGTGACATCAGTACCTCCACAACAGCCTCAATTTTACCCCTCGGTCCACAAAGCCTAAAATATTTACTGTCTGACCCTTTACAGAACTATTGGCTCACCCTGCTATGGGCATTTCCTTTTGGGGGAATTAGTTATTAATCTATGCGTTGGCGGTGGGGAAAGGAGGGTCGTAGGGTTCTTAACTCAAATACTTAACTGAAAGACAGACTTAAGTGCTGGCGGTACTGGCCTCTGCCATTACTGTAAATTCTCCTCGTTGTCCTAACTGTGAATCTGAAGTGATCCTGCCGTCCTTTTTATTTATTTATTTAATCCTAGCAGTCCTCAATAGGAAGGGAAAATCAAGACTGAGGGAGGGAACATAATGAGCTGAAACGAGTAACTGTTTCTTTGCCGATTCCTTGACCTTCCTGCAGTAGGTGACATTTACTGGACACAGGTCGGGTGCTCACGGTACGGTCTGCCTGCACTCCCACTGCGGTGGAAGCGCCCGGAGGCCAGCGCTCGCAGGCCAGCGCTCGCACCTGTGCTGCTCACAACTGGATTCTTGCAACCTGGCGGGAGCTGGGGGCCGGGGGTCGGCGGGAAGGGTGGGTGCCCAGCACTACAGCAAACATGTGACAAATCATAGCTTGAATCATCTCATTTATTCCCACCTCTTACTCCTTCCTCCCATTTTCCAGGTTAGGACACCAAGGCTCACTTAGCTTTGCCAATTTATTTGCACTGAAAAGGGGAGGAGCCAGTATCTGAAGTGGAGCTAACCACCGCCCCCCACCCCGCCCCGCCCCACTCACCCTTCAGAGAAGTGCACTGACCCTGGGGATCAGGGACTTTGCCAATCCCCTGGTTTCTTGACCATTCATGATGGGCAGCAAAAAAAGGAACAGAAGAAGGGAAAGGGTGACGCTGTCTCACTGAGGTTCGTGGTGTGCCCGCCCCGTGAAAGAGGCCCCATCATACGCAGTGTAAATGCGGCTGCGGCTCTTCAGTGATGGGACAAGGCTAGAGCTGATCTGAGCACCTGCCACTTAGTAGGCATCAGTGGCCAGTGTCTGAGCTGGTACCTGCAAATACGTTCTCACTCACCTCTTTCCTTCCCTCTTTCTGCCTCCCCACTTCCAGTCGTCCCCCCCCCCCTCCGCTTTTTGGGAGTGGAACCTCACCAATTTCCCAGGTTCCAGCTCTGGGGAAAGTACTTCAGAAAGATCTAAGGCTAAGGAGCTAGCAGGAGTTTACCATCTTAACTCTGATACATCCTCTGTCTGGGAGACCTTGGGCCTCTCCTTTCACCTAAGTCAGCCTCTGTTTTCTCTTTCCTGACGTTGTGATACCAGCCCCTGCACTGCCCCTCCCAGCTTGGAATGTCCAAGATATTGGACATGAATGTTCTTTACTAAGCAGCATTGCATGTGTGTGCACATACACCTACGCACATGCACACATGTGCACACGTGGTGCTGCTATTGTTACCAGAATTCTGACCCCTCCAGAGTCCCCACTGTTACGGACTGAACGTTTGTATGCCTCCCATTCACATGTTACTGCTTTACTGCCCAATGTGATGGATTAGGAGTTGGGGCCTTTGGGTGCTGACTCGGATTAGAGGAGGTCATGAGGGTGGGGCCTCATGATGGGGTTACATTCCTTATAACAGTCACGGGGGAGTTTGCTCCCCGGATCTACCATGTGAAGCTAGAGCTAGAAGCGAAGTTAGTGGTTAGTGGTTCAGGGACTCAATATCTTCCTCTTTTACTAGAGCAATGATTTCCTACCTCATCTCTCCACTTTCAGGTGGAAAATGCTCTCTTTCTATTACTCGTCACCCCAGAACTTTCACTTCTATTCTAAGACTCACAGTCTAATCATAAAACACCCTGGCCACAAAGCTGACCTCTCTGTACCCAACATCACCCTTTCTTAACCTGGAGGGCCTATTAGGAGACATCCTACTAGAGCAATGAACCAAGCTGGCTCTGAGGTTAGCTCTTGGGATTCAAAGTCTTAGCTGTTCCAGTTTTCATATTTGAGGTTCAGTCTCCCTAGCTGTTAAATGAGGGCTAAGTATTACACCTTAATTAGGTTGTTGGGACATTGAATGGGACAATAAGCTAGTGACACTTGTAATACAGTGCTGGCACAGAGAAAGCATGCACTGGGCTGGGGCTTTCACTATGGTCACATTGCCCCAGTTCAGCCCAGTACAAAAGGTCCTTGGACACCAGCGTTTCACTTCCTGTCATTTTCGTATCATGTTAATGAGATACTGTAGGAACTTAACTCTTGTTGGTGTCAGTGAGCCTGTGATAAAGTTGGTTTCATTACACACTGTCTTGCTTAAAGTCTCAGAGCCTATCGATGACACTAAAAGTGTGGACTTCCTGTACGATGAAATCTCAAGTGTTCTGGAAAGAAATTTGAAACCATGGGGAGGCGACCTTGGGAACCCGAGGGTCTAGGGGGTGGCTGTTGAATGTAAGAGCCAGCGGTCAGGTACCAAGTGGCACAGATACTTTCCCCAATGTAGTTATGTCTTGACGTTCTGCTGTGTGTCGGGATTTGCGATGGCTAATTTTATGTCTCAACTTGACTGAGTCAGGGGGTGTCCAGATTTTTGGTTAAACCTGATTCTGGGTGTGCCTGTGAAGCTTTTCCTGGATGGAATGAACATTTGAATTGGTGGACTGGGTGAGGCAAATTGCCCTGCTCAGTGTGCATGGGGTCTCACCGAATCCATTGAAAGCCTGAATAGAACAAAAGGCAGGGTAAGGGAGCATTCTCTCACTGTCTGTCTTTGACCTGGGGCATCAGCGTTCTCCTTTGGACTTGACCCTGGACTGGAGCTTACACCATTTTGTCTCCTGGGTCTCAGTCAGATCTCCTGACTTGTAGTGAAACTACCTATTGGCTCTCCTGGGTCTGGGCTTCTCAGCATCCATAACCATGTGAACAAATTTCTTATAATAAATCTCTGGCGAACCCTGACTAATACAGATTTTGGTACTAAGAGAGGTTCAAGGAACAGAATGTGGAGGATGCATTTGCTGAATTGGTTCTGGCCTTTCTGGATTGGCCCTGGAATCTGATTAGGTTTAAAGATGCTAATGACTCTATTTCCAGCAGCAAAGAGCACTGATAGCCCATGGCATGATCTCAATGGAGACAGGCAAAACATCTGCATCGGGTGCTCCTTAACACCTGCTTATAAGAAGCAAGGGTCTGGGCGACTATATACATGATACTGTCAAATGTTTGTAGAAAACTAATGAATGCAGGAGAGTTGGCCAGTTGTCCGTAATGTTGCTGGACCAAGCGATGAAAGAAAAGGGTGAGGCCAGCGATTTGGATTCCCAGGTCCAGCGCTGCTAAGTGACCCAGGAGCTTCTGTGTGTGCCTGAGGGACGCCCTTAATTTCTGCAGTCATAGGGCTGAGGTTTATGAAAATCGAATGCCCGATCTCATCCTGCAATGGGCTGAATTAAAGTGCAAGTTGAGCCCTCAGCATGGACTGGGATAGAATGGGATCCTATAAGCTGGGGTGGCAACACGTAGGAAACCCCTGATGACGCTGCAGGTAGTAAGGCACTAAATTCTGATGAGTCTTTTTTTTTTACCAGTGGAAGAGGCCTTCCCATCCCAGGGGCAGTACCCTGCCTATTTCCTGTGGGAGAGGCCTCTCCATTCTCACCTGAGGGGGCAGCTTAACGCCCTCAATGCCTCCCCTGGCGCAGTTGCCATGCAAGACAGCGCCGTTCTTCCTAGGACCCATCCCAATGCCCCTCTTTGTTTCTAGACCTGAAGATGAGGTGCCAAGTGTTACCCATACGGAGGCATGGTGCACTTACAAACAATGGCTTGGGTGTTCTAATATATACATAGACATGGGAAAGCGTATGGGAACGGATGTTAACGGTGTGAGATAATGCTGGAAGGAAGATAAAGCTGGACCAGGCTGAGCTTGCTGGCACGGGCTTCCTAAGCAGAGATTCTGTGTTTAGCGTTGTCGCTCGCGGAGTTAGGGAGGGCTCTGATAGTCGGCTTGGCTGGTTGGATGAAACACGGACCTGAAAAGGTGGCCCACAGTGAGCAAATCAGAAATGCTGACCTTGCTTGCTCTAATGTGGATGGACGAACTCAAAGGCTTAGGAGGGAGATTGGAAATGTTAGAGCGGATTTTTCATTGATTGCCCTCCATGGGATCCAGAAGACCTGGTGTGGACCAGGACACGGAGATGTCAATGTGTGATGGGAGCCCTGGTGTCCTGGAAGAGCTCTGTCACCATAAGGGACAGCAGAGTCAAATCAGCAATCAGAATTCTCTGACTCGTGCAGACCGATGGCGCTGGGGATTTGATCATGGTGCTTCTATATGTAAGTGAAAGATATAGGAAGTCTACTAAATTCTTATTGATTTGTGTAAGCAGAAAAGTTCTAGGTCAAACGAATGAAAGTTGAACTTGAGTCATAAAAACAGAAAGTCACAATCTTGAGCTTGTTTACAGATCCCCAAACCGCTTGAATGAAAGAGGGACACGGTTCCCCTTGAGGAAGGATCCCAGTGTATTGCCAAAAATGTGTACTGCTAATTTTTCCCTCAGCCTTCCCTAAAGGCTATGCCCTTTGACATAACTACACACCAGGGAAAGAGGGATAATCAGAACTTTCGGGAACTACTGGACGCAGTCTCTGCACTGACACTAAGTCCGAGACCCAAAATGTCACGGGGTCGGTCATTGGGGTAGGAGCCTATGGTGGTCAGGTGACCAATGGAGTTTTAGTTCAGGCCCATCTCACAGTGGGACTGGGGTGTCCTCTGCTGCTTCCCCAGTCCTGAGTGCACTGTTGGGGTAGTGGAAGGCACTGAAACCACCCCCACCCAGGAAACCAGCAAACCAAAAGCAAAACTGAATTCCTGCAGGGACTGCGCAGACTAGGGCCACCGCCGGGGGTCAGAAAGATGCTGGGTGGTAGTCCCCACCAAATCCCCCTTCCGCTCACCTATGTGGCCAGGGCAGAGGACAGATGGGTCTTGGAGAGCGACAGTGGATTATCGTAAACTTAACCAGATGGTGACGCCAGCTGCAGCTGCTGTACCAGATGTGGTTTCATTGCCTGAGCAAATTAACACATTCCTGATGTCTGGTATGCAGCAAGGACCTGGCCAGTGCTTCCTCCTCGGTGCCTGTTAATAAAGACCCCGAGAAGCAGCTTGCTTTCAGCTGTCAAGGCCAGAAACATACCTTCACTGTCCTACCTCTGAGATGTGTTGCCTCTCCAGCTCCATGTCATCATTTAGCCCACAGGACCTTGATCGTGGTTCCCTTCCTCAGATACCTCATTACATGGGCGACGCGGTACTGATTGGACCCAGTGAGCAAGAAGTAGCGATTATTCTAGACTGATTGGCAAGACATTTGCATGTTAGAGGGTGGGAAGTTAATCTGACAAAAATGCTGGGACCTTCTAGCTCAGTGAAATTTCTAGAGGTCTGGTGGTATGGGGCACGTCAAGACACTCCCTCGAAGATACAAGGTAAGTCGTTGCAGCTGACAACCAAAAAGAGGCACAATGCCCTGCGAGTCCCTTTGAACTCCAGAGGCAGCTCATTTGGATGTGTACCTCCGGTCCCTTTGCTAAGTGACCCGAAAAGCTGCTAGTTTTGAGTGGGGCCCAGAGTAACAGAAAACTCTGCGGCAGGTGCGGGCTGCTGTGCTCTGCCGCTGGGTCCATGTGAGTGGGCGGCTCCAACGCTGGCAGGTGGGGAGGCGGTTTGGAGCCTCTGGCGGCACCGATAGGTGAATCAGCACAGGCCTGTAGGATTTTGGAGCCAAGCCCTGACTCCACAGGCAACTACTCTCTTTTTGAGAAAGAGCTCTTGGCTTGCTACTGAGCCTTAGTAGAGACTGAATGCTTAACCGCAGTCCACCAAGTTACTCTTCAACCTGAGCTGCCAATCGTGATTTGGGTGTTATCTGACCCACTAAGCCATAAATCTGTGTGTGCACAGCCAACATTTACATCATCCAGTGAAAGTGGTGTAGACATGACTGGGCCCGAGCGGGCCCAGAAAAAAAGCCAGTCATTTCAGGGAGAGGTGGCCCAGAGCTCACGGTGCCCACTCCTGCTACACCGCCTTCTTTCTCTGAGCCTGCACCTGTGGTCGCACGGGGACTTCCCTATGATCTGTGGACAGAGGAAGGGAAGACCTGGTTTGCAGATGGCTCTACATGATATGCAGGCGCCTGAATGTGGACAGACACAGCTACAACTCCTCTCTGGGACATTCCCGAAAAAGAGTGGTGAAGGGAAGCCCTCCCTGTGATGGCCAGGGACTTGGAAGGAACATGATTAAAGAATTGGTGACGAGAGCATTTGGAGAAGACATCTGTGGAGACCCCTCTGTGAATAGGCAAAAAATGTAAAGCTATTTGTATCCCATGAGAATGGTCACCTAAAAGTGACCTCAGCAGAGGAAGGTTTGAATAACCCAGTGGTTAAGATGAACTGTTCTGCGAATACTGTCAGCCTCTTTCCCTGGTCACCCTTGTTACCTCCCTAGGGCTTCATGAACGATGTTGCCACGGTGGCAAGGATGGAGGTTATGCATGGTCCCAGTGACACATTTTACCTACCAAGGCTGACCTGGCTGTGGTCAGCACTGAGTTCCCAATCTGATGGCAGAAGAAACAACAGAGTCCCCAGTATGGCACTATGGCCCAGGGTGATTACCAGCTTCCTGGTGTCAGGTTGATTAGCCTGGACTCCTTCTGTCAGGGAGGGCACAGCATTTTGTTCTTCCTGGGACAGACACTTACTCTGGATGTAGGTTTGCCTCCTCTGCACCCAGTGCTTCTGCCACAGCTTTCACTCGTGGGCTTGCCGAGTGCCTTACTCACTGCCACAGCATTCCACACGGCGCTGCTTCTGATTAAGGAGCTCACTTCCCAGCAAAAGAAATAGGATACCGGGCCCATGACCATGGGATCCACCGGCCTTACCATGTGCTCCACCACCCTGGAGGAGCTGCTTTGATAGAATAGCGGAATGACGTCTTGAAGACACAATTGCTGTGCCAATCAGGTGCCAATATTTTGGGCTTTGGAAGGCTCTCCAGAAGGATGCCCGTGATCTGAATCAGCACCTAATATACGGTGCCGTTTCAGCCACAGCCGGGATTCACGGGTCCAGGAATCAAGGGACAGTGGTGGGAGTGGATCGCTCACTAGGAGCCCTGGTGACCCACAGGCAAAATGTGTGCTGCTTGTTCCCACGGCCTTGGGAGGAAAGCTTCCACCAGGAGACACCAAGGGGATGCTGTTGAGATGGAAGCGGAGACTGCCACCTGGGGCTCCTCGTGGCTTAATCAAGAGGCAAAACGGCAGTTACTGTGCTGGCTGGAGTGAGCGACCCAGACTACCAAAAGGAAGCTGGACCGCGACCCCACAGTGGAGGTCAGGACGAGGACATCTGGTATACAGAGGATCCCGTAGCGTGTTTCTTAGTATTGCCACATCCACTAACTGAGGTCTGTGACAATCTGTGACGGTCCAGACAGCACTACTAATGGCCTGGACACTTCAGGAATAAAGGTTTACGTTGCCCCACCAGGTGACCCGTTGAGGGGTTGCTAGGGACAATGGGTAGTAGAAGGAGATAGTTTTACATACCAGCTATGACCACATGGCCAGCTACAGAGGTAATGACTGTAATTGCCATGAGTATTTCTTCCTTCTTGCTTTATGAATATATATGTATATATAGGATCTTTATTTTTCTCTTTCATATTTCCTTATCATGTAACATAAGATATATTAGCTTTATATCATAGTATTTATTTATTTTGCCTCATAGTATTTGTCATGGGATGTCAAGGAAAAAAATTAAACATCACAAGAATCGACAAGATTATTTCCTGTCAAGACATGTCTCAGTTAAAAACAATCTTACTGAGGTGCCATCAACCATATATTAGGTGCTGATTCAGATCACAGGCATCCTTCTGGAGAGCCTTCCAAAGCCCAAAATATTGGCACCTGATTGGCACAGCAATTGTGTCTTCAAGTCGTGCCAAAGCTTGAACTCTGCAACCAGTCAAAGCTGATCTTGATTTTCTTTTCTACCCCATGCGGGTTGGAGATTCTCGGGGAGCTTCTTGCCGTCCTGACCCTCAGTTTCCTCATCTATACCACAGGGGTTACAATGCCCCTTTCCCAGAGTTGTCAGAATGATGGAATGAAGTTAAGTATGCACACACCCCTTCCCAGCTGCTTGGCACTGACCGAGTACGGACCAGCGTTTCCTCCCCTTTCTCCACAGACATTTCCCTCGGTCCGTTTCTGCCACCATCTTTTCTTCTGTGTGTAATACCATGATGTAGGAAGCATTTGTGAATTCTGCCAGTTAATTAGTTTCATGCAGTGTTGCTGGGTGGCTTAATCCCCTTTCCTAGTACTTCTGGGACTATATGAAATACAAGACAAGCATTCTTACCATAAATTTATATCGAGGCAGTTAATGAACAGAAAATGCCTTTTACCCTCGGCACCGAAATTAAGCATGTACCTCGTGTAGAGACACAGAGTACCTGGGCGGCCTCGCTCTACGAAACCTGTTTGCTCTGCCTACCCCCCACTCTCAGAACTGCGAGACACCTCCCGATGTTGGCTTCGTGACTTCTCTGGTGTCAGGGAAGGTCATTGAAGGGACTTTGGTCTCTCCTGTCCCGCCAGAGCCCACCCTTACAGTGGGTTAAGCTCAGGGGTTCAGAGCAACCGCCTGAGTTCAAATGTCAGCTCCGCTGCCAATGACGGCAAGTTCCCAGAGCTGTGTCTCAGCTCTCTCTCTGTGAAACAGTTGCGTTAGCCCGGTTACTAATGGCAGTTGCTGTAATGGAGCGCTCTCGGTGGCTGGTCACGCTTACATGCTCTTTCTCATTTCACTGTCTGATGAGGGAGAGTGTGGAAGACCGTGAATGCTGGCGGTTGAGGAGCCACAACTGCAAGTAGGTGCATCCTTTTGGCCCTCCTTCCATTAACCAGAATCCAGGTATAGGGTCCTTTTTTTGAATCAAGGGAAGCGGTGTTGCTTCTGTGTGTCGGAAGAAAATGCAGCAGCGAGGTGAGCTTCTGACCTCGTCTCGGCTACAGTGAGGGTAACAGCCCTTCTCTCTCCCAGGGGGGTTGTGATGATTGCGCGTGTCAGGCTGTGAATGCACACTGAACACTGAGAGCACCGCCTTCCACATGTGAGCCCTCGACACAGGGCCTCTTGCACTGCGCTTCCTCTCATCAGCTGCGCTCCCATCAGGCTGTTGTTCCCCACAGGCACTGGCTTCGGGGAATCCAGGGCACGTAGGAACCACAATCTCGATTGCCAGATCCTCGGCTGGGAACATGGCCAAAATTTGCCTAAGTTGCTACCCTTTGGTAATTTGTGCCTCCTGCCATTGACTTTGGCTACTCAGTTGGCTTTAGGTGACTAATATTTCCAGTTAGCTTCTTGCTGATTTCATGGGTGTGGAGAGTGGAAGGGGAGGCTTGATTAGCTTTTGGGGAAGAGTAGTCACCAACTTAAACCTTTGCCATCCCTTGCTGTTGCCTAAGGGTTATTTCCTACCCCACTGGGTTCTTCTTCTTCCACTCAGTCTGCCAAAGAATGTTAGGCTACTCAAGTTAGTCATTCATTCATTCATTCAGAAAGTATTCATTGATTGTCAGTTATACACATATATTAGACATTGCCTGGGGATATATCAGTAAACAAAGGTACAGAAATTCTGCATCCTAATGTCAGAAATGGTATGGGGACCAACAATAAACATCAGTATGGTTATAATAATGCTGTATCAGATAGCTCTGAGTGACATGGAAGAAACAAAATGACCTATATGTAGAATCTAATGAACAGAATAAACTGACAAACAAAATAAACAGAGGCATGGATATGTGAAACAGACTGAGAGCTGTCAGAGGTGAGGGGGGACTGGATGAAAGAAGGTAAAGGGATCAGCCAAAGAAAATATATAAATGATCCGTAGATACGGACAACAGTGTGGTGACGGTCGGGGGGCGGGGAGGGCTGGGTGGAGGGCGAAGGAATGGGGACATCTGTAATAGTGTCAACAATACAAATTTTTTTAAAAAAGCAAAAAAAAAAAAAGCATTGTGGACAAGATAGGCATTGTGGACTGAATGTTTTTTGCCCCCAAATTCGTATGTTAACATCTAACTCTCATTGTGATGGTATAGGAGGGTCTTTGAAAGATAATCAGGTCATGAATCTTATAATGGGATTAGTGTCCATGAAAGAAGAGACCAACGAGCTAGCCAGAGGAGGACACCAAGAAAAGTTAGAAGAGGGCCCGCACCAGACCCTGACCAAACTGCACCCCGACCTTGGACTTCCACTCTCCAGAGATGCGAGAGAGGGGTTGTGTAAGCCCCGCAGCTGCGGTGACTTAGGATAGAAGCCCCAGCTGCTAAGACAAGATACCTTGTTAGGTGCACTGGAGGTGGGGAGAACTGTATTTTTTTTTAATTGATTGACTATTTTCAGGGAAGTTTTAAGTTTACAGATAAACAGAGCAGAAAGTACGGAAAGTTTCCCTATATCACTTCTACTGCCACCACCCCCCCCCGACCGGTGTCCCCTGTTACTAACTTCTTACATTAGTGTGGTATACATGTGTTCCAATGGATGAACCAATATTGATGGAGTATTAGTCACTGAAGGCCATGATGTAAGCTGGGGCTCACCATGTTACAGTCCTATGGGTGAGCCGTAGTTTTAAAAGGGCAGTACCATACCCCAGCATCCCCTCTGCCCTCCTTTCCATTCCACCTTGACTGAGCTGTGGCTCATCTGTCTGCTTCTGGGGACACCTGCCGGCACCACTTGGCCATTCTGATGACGGCCCGTGCACAGCTGGATGTGCGAGGGTGTTAAGCATATCACTGGAAACCTTCGACCGATGGAGGGTGGGAGCTGGTGGATGACAGCCTAAAACCATTGGACAGAGGGCAAAATGGACATAAGGGTCTCATTGAAGATGTGGCGATGTAGGCCCAGAGTGGCTAAGAGATTTCTCGGGATGCACAGCTCTTCGGCAGCCATTGTGGGCTCCCAGGACAGTGCTCTAGTTGGACGAGGAATGAAGAAAGAGTTGAATGCGCAGATCAAGGGTGACCAGTCTGCTGTTTAATCCTCTCACCTTAGTTTACATCACTGTTATTTTTTCCCTTGTTATTGCTAAGCAATGTATTCAAACTTTTATAAGAGAAAAATAAATACCTGCTTTTTAAAGAGCAGTTTCCAGTGACTCATTTAGGAGGAAATCTCCTTCTGAACTAGGATATTGGAAGATTCAGTAATTTGAACTGTGTTTGTTTTTCTGTCCTGGACTTAGATCCTGTGAAGCTTTCTGCATCGAAAGCTCTGGAGGTTGAAATAATGTTTTCTTCCCCTTTCCATGTCCCAGTGAAAGTTGCAAGACTGGCCCTCCATCCTCCCAGGATGCCACAGCACGACTTGCAGGTGACCCAGACTGACCACATCGCGGGGTTTTTTAAGCCGTTCAGTTTCCATATTCATTTAGTCACTGGGCTTTTTATGTGTGATTTTTGGTGACCATGAAATTGAGAGATGAAGAGGGCTGGATGCTGCCAGCAGCCGTGTGGCCAAGGCTCCGTGTGAGTTCCCCGGCCTTTGCCAGTGCACTTGAGTCCTGACTGTGGCTCTCCTCCTGTTCCTGTCCTCGTCTTCCCAGCTGCACCGGCAGCACTCACAGGCCTAATTGCTTTGCAAAGTCCAAGCGTCACAGCTTTTAGGGATTAGGCAGAACAACTGTCCCTTAGCGTGACCAGGAATAAGTGTTAATTTTTGGACTTTTGTTTATTGCTCTTTTATTCCGAAATACAGAAATGAGATAGAAAGTGTTTATAGTATGGACTTCAGAAGTGATTTTTAAATTTTTATAAACCATCTATCAGAACCGGACATATTCTGATAGAATATGTCATTTAACACTCACTGTAACCCTATGTGACAGTATCTATTATTATAATGATCACCATCAGTATTTAGCAGGCAAATAAAGGGCTGAGATTTGAACTCCATTAGTCTGGCTTCAGAGTCCAGGATCTAAATTGCTACATAAAAAATTGAGAAGGAAAAGGAGTCACCGCGGCCAACCTTACTCATTCGGAAATTTACTCATGGAGCACAGAGAGGGGCATTGAGCCTCCTAAAATCACACAGCAAGTTATCAGCTGCTCAGTTCCAGTGTGAAGTTCCTTTCCTTCCTGCAGAGTGCAGCTCCTTCCCTGAGGATTAGGATGTTGGGGATTGAAGCAGATACTGAATGACCTTTTATTCGGGGTAGAGTGCCCTGACTAGGACGGCATGAAGGAGGTGGTGCGGCAAGCGGGGAGCATGTGTGTGGGGAAGGAGGGTGCTGAATTTAGAAATCATGCTGCATTAGGCTCTGGCCAAGCTCCAGTGATTTTTATTCGTTATTATTATTTTTATGGGAAAAGGAACCTGCAACAGTTTAGGCTCAGTTATTTGCCTTCAGGCGTTGGTTTGTCAAGTTCAGATCCAATGCCAGTTCAGCACAGTGGGTGTTCATGGGTGGCGTGTGTTGTGTGTACGTGGGCTCAGGTGTTTGCATGTGCCCTTCTCTGTGTGTGTCCATGGTGTTGGCATAAAAGGCAGTCCATCCTAGGACTCACTCGCTACTTCTTACCTCCAACACACCTCCCTAATGTGTCAAGAATTATAAATTAATCACCTGGCTGGTTTGCACTGAACTTACTAGTGTTTATGAAAGGGAATTCATTGGATATGCCTGTTAATGGAACACGTGTAATAATACTAAAGCCTGTGATTAAAAAGAAATTTAAGGCCCATGAGTTTTTAATAGAAAAACATGTCATTTGAGTGTTTATTTGCTCGTGTAAAATGGCTGAGATTTTTTTCAGGGGAGGGGTGCCTATTTTAATTTTAGAAGGACCACGGCATTCACACTGAGAGTTAGCTGTACCTTTGCAGAAGCCCTTTTAGACTGTGTTTGGCAGAGGACTCTTTTGATAGAGTTGTTTATGGCTGTATGCTTTGATTGAAAGTATATTGCAGAGTGGTTCTACTCATGCGTTTTATTCATTTGTTCGTTCGTTCGTTCATTCATTTACCAACAATGTACTGCATACCTATCATGTATCAGGCACAGGGCTAGACTGGGTTTCAGAGATAAGGACACTTGGTCCTTGCCCTTCAATGACCCATGGGTTAATGGAGGGCAGGCATGTGAAGCCAAAAATCCCAATACTTGTTCTGATGGAGGTGGGCAATGAGGGTATGCCAGGGCTCAGAGGCTGCCCAGACAGAGGAGGTAGGATTTATGCTGAGACTTATCCAGTTAATCGAAGTAAGGGAGGCCATTCCACTGATAGTATTTGAAATTCATGGGGTCTGGAGAGCAAGTTGTGCTTGGAAAGACATAAGTTGTGTTCACTTTTAGAGTATTAAGTGTCAGTTATCTAAAAATAATCATTACTTAAATTCTGTCATTTGTCAGTTTATTTCTTCAGTTGCATGAAGATGCTATTCTTATTCACATGTTGTAGACATACACATCACACATGTACACATACATATACACATATATGTGTATGTATTAATATTCTTTGGTGAACGGTGGTATGTTGATTTTCTTAAGCTTTAGTGGATTTAATCATCCACATCATTTTACAGTGAGGTGTAGAAAGTTCTGCATGTAAAATGAAGCTAGTTGATTTTGGCTTTTCAGAAGTTTGCCTGTGGGTTTTTTAGAAATCTTTTTATTTTCCAGGGAAAGTTTGCATAATTTCTCCACAAATCCTATTTATGTTTCGAAATGGCAAGGAGAACAAACTGCTTTGGGTTTCAGGGAACTAGAAGACTGCAAAATCTCTACACATTTTCAGAACATCTAAAACGACTTGCAAAAAATATGCAAGGGAAGAGCAGAGATATGCAGAGGATAATATCATGAATAAAATCAGGCTATTAGTGACCCAAGAGCATGAGTACCTTAAAAATATTTTAAACAATAAATTGGAAAATCAAAACATAATCATGGATCTAAAACATACAACAGATGAATAAACTGTAGGCTGGACAAGGCTGAAGAACAATAAGTTGGATGACAGCACTAAATAGTTTATCTAAAATACAGAAGGAGCTATAAGGAGAAATTATGAAAATGGTAGAGAAGAGATTTTTGAAGATCTAATGACTATGAATTACTCATAGTTGAAGACAGTAGAACTAAGTAGATAAATAAAAATAAATCTAAACCTAAATTATCATAGCAAAATTGTAGAACATTAAGTTTAAAAGGACCAATTTTAAAGGTAACAGAGAAAAGAGGTAAATTAACAAAATAATGACAAATAACACTGACAGTCATTTCTCCTTATCGGAATAGATGCTGTGAGCAATGGAACAATATCTTCAAGGTGATGACAGAAAAAAAGCTGTCAATTTGTAATTTTATACCCAAGTAAACTATCATTAAAGAGGGAGGCTTAAATAGAAAAAATTCAGACAAAGATAAAGATAATTTACCATTCATAGCTCTTCCTGAAAGAACCACTGAAGGATGTATTTAAACAAGTGAAGAAAAATAAGCCCAGAAGGAAGGAGTAGATGCAAGTAAAATAGAGAACACAGAAATTAAAAAAGTACCTTAGTATATTTAATAAAGGTGAAAATAACTTTAAAAATATTAAACTGAGTGTCTAGACTATACAAAAAAGAATATCGATACTGGGCTTTAAAAGGGCAGTTTAAAACATGATGAAGTCCTTGTCTTGTTTGTGGGAGGAGAAAATAGGAAATAATTTCAGATTTTTTTAGAAAACTATGAAATTTTAATGTTAAATGCTGAAATAGAAACATCATTTATATAGTGCAAACCAGCAGTGAAATAAGAACATAGACATCTCAGAGAATGCAAAAAATGCGACCAAATAAAGTAAGGACTAGAATGATGTGATGGTTAATTTTATATGTCAACTTGACCGAGGTAAGGAATGCCCAAATAGCGGGTAAAACATTATTTTTGAGTGTGTCTGTGAGGCATTTCCAGAAGAACTGGCATTTGAATTGATAAGCTGAGTGACGCAGAAGACTATCCCCAGCCTGGGTGGGCCTTACCAAGCCACCCAGAGCTGCAATAAAGCAAAGAGGCGGAGGAAGGGCCAACTCTCTCCCCCCGCTCAAGCTTGAGACGTCCACCTTCCTTGGTCCTCAGACATGGGTGCTCCCGGTTCTTGGCCTCCAGACTCAGGTTGGGACTTTTACCCTCAGCTCCCCAGTTGTCAGGCCTTCAAGCCCAGACTGAATTATACCCTAGTTCTCCAGCTTGCAGGTAGCAGATCTTGGGAGTTCATAATCATGGGAGCCAATTCCTATAATAAATATCCTTTTACATATATCTTTATATATTTTCTATTGGTTCTGTTTCTCTGGAGAACCATAATACAAATGATAAATGGAAAACATAAAAAAATATAAGCGCTATTGTCTTGAATAACATCAAAAAATCCTACTCCCTGCTGTGATTTGTGTGGCCCAATGGGTTGGGCATTATCCTGTAAACTGAAAGTCCCCTGGTTCGATTCCCAGTCAGGGCACATGCCTGGGTTGCGGGCCATGTCCCTGGTTGGGGCTGTGCAAGAGGCAACTAATCGATGTTTCTCTCATGCTTTAATGTTTCTCTCCTCTTCCTCCTTCCCTTCCTTTCTCTCTAAAAATAAATGAATAAATACATACATAAATAAAATCTCTTAAAAAATAAAAATAAAATATCCCACCCTGACTGGTGTGGCTCAGTTGGGTGTTGTCCCACAAGGCAAAAGGTCACTGGTTTGATCCCTGCTCAGGGCACATGTATGGGTTGCGGGTTCTATCCCCAGTCCAGGCATGTATGAGAGGCCATCGATCGATTGATGTTTATCCCTCACATCGATGTTTCTCTCCTTCTCCCTTCCTTCCCCTCTCTCTAAAAAGTAGAAAAATAAAACCTTTTAAAAATTCTGAAAGACTAATTTTAAACGCATAAAAGGCAGTTGCAGAATGAAATATACAGTGCAATAATATTATTTTAAATTTTACAAATTATGGAAAACAGTGCTACCTTAAAAAAAATATATCCATCTCTTATTTGTATAGTGGGCAAGAAGGACCAAGATCAACATCAGGGTGGCGGTTATATCTGGAGTGGGTTGGAGGATAAGAGGCTAAGGGAGAAATATTAAGGGGATTTCAATTCTATCTGTAATGTTTTCCTTTGCAATAGCAGTTGAAGCATATTTTAAGATGTGTTCAACCTGGGTGACAGTACAAAGGTGTCATTATTTTCTGTAATTTTCTATTTGTTTAAATATTTCATACACCTTTTGATGTGAGGACCATGTGGGAAGTACCTCTTTGTTTTCACTCTTTCCTGGCAGTGACTTTAAGCCACAGTGGGATTTTCAAAGACTCCTTCATCTGTGCCACTCTGCCTCTCCCACTTGCTTGGAAGGTCTCAGTCATGTGAAAGAAAACTATCAAAATTGTTCTGTTAATAATGGAATCAACCAACTTCATCATAAGGACTTCGTTTCTCTGAAGTGTCAAGACTCTCGTCAGTGAATATTGTCCCCCGTGTCCAAAATAAACTCCCTGAAGGCCGACCCCACCAGGCTTGTTCAACCCTGTGTTTCTAGGGCCTGGGGCTTAGCCTAAATGTCGGTTTAATAAATGCACGGGCCAAGGAAAGATCTGCTGGGCTCACCGACAAGCAGTTTTCTGCCCCCCTGCCCCCCATGTGCCTGACTCAGCTGCCCCTCTGCACTTTTGCGCCACCCCTCCCAGACCGTTTAGAAACACCCTGTGCCTCTTATATGCTTCCTATTCCCTGTCAGTAGAAGTTTCGTTAGGGCACAGGTCCTGCCTGTCTCCTGGAGCTCTGAATGCCTCTCACCCATCGCATTTGCGGAATGCATGTCTTCTTATTTACCACCCACCCCCGCCCTGGTGCAGTGAATCATGACAAATTTTTAAATGACACTGTACCCAGTACACATGTATTTTCACAGCTGCATTACGGAGATGGTATTGTCATTGTCTCGTGTAGAACTAAGCAGCCTTTTGTTGTGTGCTTGTTGAATTCATGCATAGCCATTTGCAGCGAGTGTTCTCTGCATTTCCCGAGATGCTCAACTTGTCCTGACGGTGCCTCCCTTCTCTGGAGGATGGCTACCAGACCCCCTCTGCCACTTCTGAGGGGGACTAGGATTAGTTGCTTAAGATGGATGCCTGTGAAAGATTAAGATAATGTGAAAAGTGGGGAGATCAATTTGGTTAGTCAATCTCATCTCACCCACCCAGGCCGGTGGCCAGTGAGCGGCCTGGGCTGGGCTCGAGCTCTCCAGCAGGGAGGACCCGTTGGCTCTCTCAGCCCCTACTGCTTCCACCTGTTGATGATTACTGTCCGGTCTCTGCTGAGAACGTGTGACATTTCATATTTCCTCACCACTTGAACAAACATGGGGCAATAACAGAAAGGTACTTGGCCACAGGAGTAGAAAGATGTATTTGCATGAAAAGAGTCAGTGTAGACCTTGGGCCAGGCAAACAACTGCCTTCTCTTTGCAAAGTTATGAGGAGTGCCCATGTTTTAGGACCGGGAGAATAGGTACATTGACTTAGGTTGTATTTTTGGAAGAAAGCTCTTAAAAATCCAAAATATCAAGAAGATTGGAAAACAAAACATAACCACCTCTTTTTACAACTGATGTGATTTTTCTCTTAATGAGCAATCGTGAAGTTTTCCCAGGCAATTTTCGGCATTTTTAGGGAAAGCCGATGCTCTTGCCAAGTACTAGGAGAGAAGAAAAGTATTCTGTCTATTTGCAAAAGAGTTCTCCTGATTGAAGGCCCCCCTTTTTTTCAGTCCTTTTGGGGGTGGGGAGGAGGTTTCTAGTTTCATTAGCAGGTGGGGAAGCTCAACTTCCTGTTTCAGGAATAACAGGAGGATTTAACGGGGACAAGCTTTCTGCCCTGCTTTGTGCATACGATAAACTCGGGATTACCGATGTGATCGGAAATAGACTGTTTTGACTTACGAAGCATTTGGATCAGAAGCAGAGAAAGGTGGGCCACCGGTGGCAAACAGATATACACAGTGCGCTGGCATCTTTAGGGACGTGGCAGCTGGGATTGTGGAGTGAGGCAGGAGTGGGCACTGTTTCTAGAGCTAGAAGAGAAAATGAGTCATTCCCTGATCTTGTTCTCATCGTCATTCATTTCCATTTGAGAACAGTTTATGTTTATCATAAATGCGTTTCTTAACCCAAACATCTATTAGGAAAATTTGCAGACATATTGAAAAGTTGAAGGAATTGCACAGTGGATGCCTACGTACCTACCACCTAGACTTGGTCATCAAAGATTTGTTCCACCTCCTTTACCATGTCTGCCTTTATCCATCTCTCTGCCTATCCCTCAATCAATCCATATTATTATTTTCAGATGCATTTTAAAATATGTTGCAGGCAGTCATAAATGCTTTTCTTGTCCGCTGTTATCCAAGATAAAACTTCAGTTATTTTAGATGCCGTTTTCTTTATCCCAAAGGCTTGCCCATTGATGGTAGCAGGCATGGTGCTGGTCTCTGCCCGTGCACAGTCTCTGCACAGAAAAGAAATTTACGGGCCACTGGGAGGCAGGAGTTGAAAGACAATAAACACAAATAAGTACTGTATTACACAGAGACATAACAGTCATAAAAGGGAAAACAGGCAGAATAAAATGCCACCTCTAAGGCAGGCTCACTCCTTCCCTGCAGTCCTCCATCCTGCCACTGAAACGACATCCCAGAGCACCGCTCGGACCGCGCCATCGGCCCCCCAAAGCACACAGAGCAAACCCCAAGGCCCCTAGCAGTGTGCTGCAGCACACCTAGGGCGTGACCAGACAAAATTTATGTCTGCTGGAGAGAAGCTTACTGGCTCCCTACTAGGTGCTGGGTGCATTGGTATTAGATGCTGTGGACATTAGAATAAGCTCCTTACAGTCCCCCAGCTTTGAACATTTTATCCTCAGAGTGAGGAAAGAGACGATTTCAATTTGATCCTTGAAAGTGCTCTGTGAGCACAGAGGAGGGAAAACCCAGTATAGCTTTGGGTCCAGGTTAAGGACATCTTCCCAGAGAAAAATGAATACTGTTAACCCTGAAGAGTGAAGATGCATCCAGGTGAAAAAGGAGGTATTTTAGCAAAGAAAAGAACATTTTTAGGCAAAAAACCCCCACAAGAATAAAGCAAAGCAAAACAAAACAGAACAACAAACCCAAAACAAAAAAAAACCCTGTGGGCTTGAGAAGCAACAAACAATTCAGTATTTACTAGAGCATCTGTTGCAAAATCCAATGGGTAGCGGTGAGGCATGGAGGTGGGCCCACAAAGAGAGCCCCTGTAATGCGCAAAGAGGTGAGTACCTTTTCTATAGGGAAGGAGGAGTGAGAAATATAGTGCCAAGGGTGGGCAGAAGGCAGTTGAATGAGCAATGCTGGGAGCAGAACAAGAAGTTAGGATTTGCTGTAGTAATCCACAGAAGACAAGCTGACATCAGTGACGGTGAAGGTGGAGAGGGATTAAGAGGAGGTATCCCACCGAGGTAAAGTGAGGGGCATATGAAGAAGGGAATGAATGAACACGGAAGGAGAGGCAGGGGCAGGTCAGGAATGAATCCTAATTTTCTGACGGGATGGGTGAGTGAATGGTGCATCCAATACTGAAGACTGGAAACATTAAGAAAGAGAGGACAATAATGAGTTTAATTATCGAAGTTAAGTTTGAAGTGCCTGGGAAAACCCAAGTGGAGGTATCTACAGTATGGTAGGCATACAAATCTTAAGCTCAAAAGAGGACTTTGGACATCTCAGTAGATGCTGGTTAAAAACATGAAATTGAATGCAGCCCCTCAGACTTCTCTTGCCTGAGGGATGGGGGAGCTGGAGCCTTCTCCACCTTCTCCCATCAGCTATGGGTTGAAAGCTTCAAGGGAGTGGAGCGTGTGAGACCCATCTGGCCTACCTGAATGGTTAGGTAGCAACAAGAAAATAAGATCAAATTCCTTGACTCTTCTGGGTTGACTTGGCTGGAACCCACATATCCTGATGTCTATTTTGATTTTATCTTTCTTTTACATTCATCCTCACCCCATTCCCAATGGTACGCTATTCATTCACTTGTTCATCGGGTCATTCATTCATAACCTCAACAAGCACCGATTAGGCACCTCCCATGTGCTAGGCAGGACTAACTACTCTGAAGGTTCTGGGAAAAGAACTTCCACCTATGAATAACCTCAACATCATTCCCTTCCAACTGTTTTTGCTTCCTGAAAGGGGAATTGTATTTAGATTTGGTGGAAGACCCCAAGGATAGGAAAGTCAGAGTGACATCTCCCTAGGGCCCTGGGGACTTGCATGACTCGCTGTTGAGGGGATGTGGAAAATGATAACTCTCCGAGAGACCATACACTACTTTAGCTTATGAAAATCTATAAAGAACTCCCTGTTTGCATTTACAAAAGGAAAATTCATGTTTCCTATGGCCTTTAACTCCTAATCTTTACTGGTTACAAGAGGGTACTCCAGGCAGTTGAGTGCTTAATAAATATTATATTGTTTGCTAATGGCAATGCTATTTGGGGGTGATATTTCCTTCTGAATGTGCTAGCCTGGTTTAACAAACCTGCTGTGTGTAGTTTCACCTTTCATTGTGTTGGTTGAGATGTCTCAGGGGCACCTTCAGCAGGGGCCAAGGAATGGCTCAGAAATGCAGAAGTGAATGAGTCTGCCGGATGCATTAATAGTTTTTGTCTGCGCTGACTTCCCCTTTGTTGCAGGAATGTAACCTATACCAAAGGGCTCTGCTTTGTTAAGTACATGCGTGCATTCTTGCTGTGAAGATGGGAGATGAAGGGCTGGCAGGAACATTTCTCTGCATATTTGTCTTATTTTTACACCCTTTTGTATGCACTGGTGGTCAGTTCTGGCCTAACTTCTCTCTCCTCCAAATCCAGCTTTAAAAAAATGATTTAGTTGGATAATTGACAAATGCTATGGGTATCTTTCTTTCTAGTTTTTCCTTATTCCTGAAATTGAATGTCACTTTTGGATAATTGTCATGTGCGGGGCACAAAGGCGTGGGGTTCATGAGCAGGTCTACGTGGAGTTGGACTGGATTTTGAATCTTATTTCTGCCACTAGCTGATCTTGGTTTATGAGCTTTCAAACATATCCAAAAGACAATTCATCTTAAATAAAAAGAGGAAAGCAAACTTTCTTGTTCCCATATCTTCCTGTTGCCATCTTATTTTGTTTATTCCATTATAGTAAAATTTCTTACAGCTATCTACAACTTGGTATTGACAACTCCTCATTTCTGACATATTCTTTGGCTCTCTGCATCTGGCCTCCAGCCTCTATTATTTCATTGAAAATATTCTTCTCAAGGGGAAAATATTTCCTGTAGATCAATTAACTACCACGTTGCATTTACAGAGGCATCCTTTTGTTGATAGCATTTTTCATTCTTTGTAGGTTTGTATTGGCTAGCGTATTCAAGAGAAAACTTATCTTTTGCTGGAAATTTTATGTATAATTTGGGAAAACTCTCTCATCTTAGATGGGCCCCTGGTTATTGTTCTGTAATATGAATCTATGGAGGTATCAGAATCTTGGTCAATGGGGAAATAAATGAGTGCTTCTACACTCAATTGTGATTTTTCATAAAAAAAGAATATTAAAGGAGCTAAGAACAGAAATTACAGCACTAGTGCAAACAATAGAGTTAAGCAGAACAACAAGTTTAAAACAAAATATAGAGGGAAAATACACTTTTGTAAAATTACGATTTATTTCTTATTGATCCTTTACTGTTCTCCCTTATTGTTTAGTCTACCTTGGGTTTTCATTTTGACTTAATTATTAACTATGAGTATTTTCTTAGCCATCACAAACTTTCTGCTCCTTGGTGGAAGTTCTGTTTGGACGTGTAGACACACACCCCTTGATAGGCAAGGTGTTTTTGAGTTCAAGAAAGGATCATGGGAAGAAATTGATGTGAACTCATCTAGTAGATTCTCCGGCCAACCTGAAGTCTATTGACTTGAGCCCTCCTTGGACCTACCAAGCCTAGTTACAGCATTAGGAGCAGGGTGCTTATTTTTCCCTGACTCCTGGTTTAGTTGTGCTTTGGCTTTAAATTTAATTTTGACTACAGTTCTATGAAGAATGTAGTTTGAAGATGCGCATAGTCCAACAGGACAAGAATAGTAATGTTCTCCTCATCCCCCTCCTGGACCTCACTCCCGCGGCCGCTCTCCCCATTTTTGGTTTACCTTTACATATTTGCCTCCATATGTCTAGGCAACATGCTTACCTACTGTTTCTGGATTTGTCCATTTTAAGGCCTCACTCATTGATTTCCTGTGATGGAAGACAAAAACGTAGCTCTCTTTCATGTTCTGCCTTGACCAACACGAACACTTTTTACCATCCCTCCCCTACAATTATCCATTATATCAGGTTGAAGCCTATGAAATTGCCATTATTCTTGGCAAAAAATGTTAGAATATTGGCAGCAATTTTAATTGAAACAAAATGCAGTGTTTATAATAGCTGAGCAATGTGGTATATTGTAAGTACTCTTACTCTATTCTAGAACTTTCAGTTTTGTTTGTTTGTTTGTCTGTTAATAGACTTTATTATTAACTCTACCCCAACTTCTCTACCAATTTTCTGATTTTCTTCTTGATACACTCAGATAAATGTAGCATTTGATTTTTCTCACCTGGGAGACACCTCTGTTGAAGCCATTTGGCTTAAAATAGTGGACTAGTTACTTTCCAGAATTGCCACTAGGATCCTCCTATGCCATCATTCTAGGGATACCTTAGTTTCTTATGTTGCATTCTCTGTTTCCAGTGCCTATGACTTCTGCATTTTTGGGTCCATTTTCCTTGGTAGAGGGCCTGCTTTTCTTGTTTTCTAAGAAAGGGAGAAAAAGTTAATTGGTTTCATTTTGTTTTTTGGTATCTGACATATCATTATTCTCTATTCACAACTGAATTGATATTTCATTGCCAAAGCGGGTATATTAGAGATCTCTAGGGAAGGAGGAACAGCAAGATGTGTCAATAGGTAGAAAGATGGATTGATTGATTATAAGGAATTGACTAACACAATTATGAAGGCTGGCAAGTCCCATGAACTGCAGGGTGATTTGGCTGGAGACCCGGGGAAGCGAATGGTTTGGTCGAAGTGCAAAGGCCTGAGAATCAGAAGAGCCAGTGAGGTAGTTCTTGTCCGAAGTTCCTTAGGCTTGAGGCTCAGGAAGAACCCATGTTTCCATTTGAGTCTGAAGGTAGAAGAAAAGCCATTGTCCAAATTTGCAAGTGAGGGAGGGAGGTCCTTTCTTACTCAGCAGAGGGTCAGCTCTTTCGTTCTCTTTGGGTCTTCACCTGATTGGATAGAGCCTACCCGCATCAGGAAGAGCAATAAGCATCACTCACTCTCCTGATTGAAATGTTAATCTCATCCAAAAACGCCCTCACAGAAACACCCAGAATAATATTTGACCAAAAATCTGGACACCACATGCCCCAAATTTATACGTAAAATGAACCATCACTGTTGGCAATCACTTTCCCTACATAATTCGAAGGCATTTCTACATGTCTTCCAGCTTCAAGAGTCCCTCTTGAGAGATCTGATGCTTAATTCGTTTCTGGAGTCAGCCTGAGACATAGAGTTGGGCTATCAGTCCTGGTCCTCTCTGTCAGGTATCAGGCTGGCCTTCTTTGCCTGGGGATCTCTGATTTGAGTACTTTGATATAACTTCTCTTGGGCTGCTAAGATTTCCTGGAGAATAATCTTCCAGTGTCCTAACTAAAGAATGAAAGTCTGGCTTCTAGAGACCTGACAGCTGACGAAATACCGATAACTTGTATATAAACTTTCACATGATCTTCTTGCTTTTCTGTGCATCAAACTTACCCTTTGTGTCACATCCCCTGGTCCCCTGATATACCCTCAGTTTAACTTTCCCTAGAGAATATACCTGCATTTACTGGCAGAGTTGGAGTGGTGGAGAGGATATGGTGACCCAATGGCTTTGGAAAGAGGTTTTCAGCCTACCTACCCATTTTCTCCTCCAGGTTTATGCCCATCTCCGTGGCTACTGAAGGTGCTAATTCCTGAACATTGTACGGTCAAGTTGGCTACCCAGTCTGGTGTCATCTAAGTCCGTTATTAGTCATTCTTCTGTTTCCCATCTCCCAGAATTCTGCAGCTACTATTTCTCTTTGTCCTCGGTGATTCATACCTTGAAACATTCTTTTACTGTTATTTTAGTGAGGTTTTCAGGTAAGGTGATCCTAAATGTGTGTTCCATCTGCAATCTTCACTTGAAAGCTAGATATTGCTTCTTTTCTTACTCTCTGGCCAAAGGTGGGGAGAGGTGAGGAGCAATTCCACGACATTAGAATGTTGCTAAAATTCAGTCATTGTCTTTCTCCTCATCAAAATGAATAATTTTTGCTTTTTATTACCCAATTCAGTTGCTTCATCCTTTGAGTTGGAAAAAATTCAGGCTTACTTATTAAATTATGAACGCTATAATACAACTAGTAATTTTTATAAGTAATCTAAAAATATTTCCTAGACATCCATCATGTACAACACCCTGTTATCTAGCTATAGTCTCAAGCACTTTATCATCTGGTATGAAAAATTGGTCTGTAAAGTAAAAAGAAGTAATGAATCAAGATGATAATACAAGCAGTTTTATTAACGTCTATGTTACTATATCCCATATCCCCAAATACAAACAAATCATCATTCATGTGACTAATGTGATAACCTCCACAGTTCCCGATTGATTGGAACCCATGAAGGAAGCACATTTTATGATGATGAAGTGCCTTACTTAGCATGCATTTGTAATTTCCACCTCTTTGGAGGTTTTAAACTTAAAGTTGCTTCATCTCTCAGAAGTAAGTTAAGTGTGGCCCAACCTGGAAATGACGGGATTTTTAGCAATTGTTTTTTTTATCACTAGGTTCATCTGCATACAACAAATCACTTCAAGTTTCCTAAACCTAGTGATTTTATGAAGGTAGACCAGTCTCTCTTAGGTAACAGGGTATGGGGGCCAGGGCTGGTGGCACCAGAGTGACTGGGCTCCAGAACTCCATCTTGCTGCTTCCCTGTCCTTAGGATGGCATCTTATTGTCCACGAAGGCAATATCAGCTCCATGTTCCCATTCCAACCAACAGGAAAAAGGAAGGGCAGAGGAGGAACTGTCTCTTCACCCTGGGGACACTTCCAGAAGCTACACATGACCCATTGGTCAAAACGTGGTCACGTGCCCGCACGTAGCCATGGGGACGGTGGGATGTGCATCTATTGCAGGCAGCCTGTACCCTGGGACTCTCAGGGTCTCTGTGTCCGGGGAAGAAGGGAAGAACGGCCATGGGAGACAAAGAGCATCTCTGTCCCTGGAACACTTTCATAACTCCACCTTGTGATCCCACATTTTCTGTAACCCAGAAAACACTGAGGTGATAAGAGACGGTGACAAGTGACCTGGGTGATACAATGGGTGTCACGTCAATGGCAAGACTGACAATCTGATAACTGTTGTATGGCTATTGATCTGATGCTGGGATCCTGCTGGGAAGTGAATACAAACTCTTACAAAGTATATATTTTAGTTATATCATATGTCAGACAGAGAAATCTGACCCTCATTATCCACCACTCGGTTTTAACAGTGTGTCACATTGACCTGATACCTCTCGTCTTTCTAAGAACAGAAGTGCTACCGCCTTCTCCATCTCTTTCCCTTTCTGAATGTGGTCCCTTCACCAGCGACGGGGGCTGCCTGTGTCAGGATAGAGCTTATCTCCCTGGTAGCATCGTGCAGGCGCCACGTGGTAATTAGCAGTTGGGTGTAATAGGGGATTGAAGAGCAGCATTTTCTCAGGTGTGATTTCTGACGTTAATAGGACACAATCCAGTTAATGATGCTTGTTTTTAGTGGAAAGTAATCTTTTTCAGCTTAAAAAATGAGAATACTATTGCACACATATTCGAAGCCTATAACATATGATATAATTTAAAGAAAAATGAACATTGATAATAAATATAAAGAGGTGTATATTTATTAAGTAATCTACTCGACAACATTTTTTAGCTATAAATCACTGTATATCGTATTTATAAAAATTATTTCCTGCTTAAGAATAGTCATTTAATGACAGATCGCACAGTCCTAAGTGACACAGCTGCACCCACCTGTCTTAGGTGGGATTCTCAGAAATGGACTCTGAGACTCATGGTTTGCAGGTGAACAGTTTCCTGGGAGTTTCCTTGGGGGTTGAGAATTGAGCAGAAGAAGTGGGGCTGAGATGCAGCTGTGGCAGAGAAGGTCCGAGCAGATCCCATGGGGGCTCTGGTGCTGGGCTGGCCCTTTCGAGCGCTCCAGGTTGGGTGGCTGTGCCCTTGCACAGGTCAGTGATTGGGTGGGAGCTGCGCCTGCAGAAGAGGCATGACCTTGGTCGAGGTGCCCCTCTTCCACCTGAGACTGTGACACCCTAGAGCCAACACTCCTCCGACCTGAGCGGATGCTGTGGGGCACCCCCCCGCCCCCTCCCCTTCCAGGTGGGGTGCGTTGCTAGTTCCGGTACCCTAACCAGTCATGCTCTTCTTCTACGGGGTCTGGTAGAAGTAACGCCTGCTTGAGTATGGTCGGTAGGGTAATAATTTGCATATAATAATTTATAGTTTTAATTAGAATATTTCACGTAAAATGTCACATGGTGTGCTTGGGTGTGATATTGTTATGTTACAGAATTACATGTTTATGGTTTTATAATAAAAGAATTTGTAATAAAAATGGGGCATTATTTGTGCTGGACCCTGTATTTTGCTGTATTGGTGGCCAATTCTAAGTCAGTGCAAGGATCTTAAAAAGAATGGTTCACTTTATTTTCTTCAAGCACACCGGATGTTAGGGTTCAGTGTGATATCATTCAAACGTCGTTGGCGGGAAATGTGATGAGGAATCTCAATTAAAAATTGAGAAAAGGGTTGTGCTATATGTGACTAAAATTTTTTAAAAATTATTTTAAAATTTTTAATTAAAATTTTTCTGGCGGTGTGAAAAACACTTGATTGTTTCTGAAATCCGTGGAGCCTCTTTAAGGAGGTGAGGTTCTGAGACTCTGGTCTATTGGAAAGACCCTGCTTTTGGAAAATACCCGACTTTGAATCGGGGCCATTCCTTACTCGCTGTGTGACTTTAGCAAGTCACGCAACCTCTCTGTGCTTCAGTACTTTAAACAAAACGCAGCACTCCTTCCGGAGTCCCTTTGGACCCCGAGGCGCCCCAACGTATGAGGGGATCCGGCCAGCACTTCCAGTGGCATGAATCTAACAACTGAGGTAGCCCCGACCCGCTTCCTGGCTGTCTGTCACTAGGAGGAACGGATCGCTGTAGTTCCTTTGAGAGGCAGCTCTCACACCAGGAGTGCCCCGGGAAGGTTGTCGGACGTGACTTCATGTCAGGCCTCCCTACTGCCAAGCCTGCCTGAGGGACGGCTTAATTCGTTGGCTCTGCCTGCAGGAGGAAGGAAGGAAAAGAGAGGAGCCCAAGCAGGTGCCAGCAGCAGGGGGTACGGCTTCACAGCCGGGGCCAGATCACGTTTCAAGCACAGGGGTTCGTGTAATTAGATTGCGCTCGCCCAGCACACCCACCCAGGCCGCCTCTAATGAGTGGTCCCCTTGCTCTGTCAATTTGGGAACATAGGAGACTTTCATTAAGATGGAGGGGCTGCCGGTGGGGAAGGGGTTGGAGTCCGTTCAGCTCCTGAGCTCAGTCGGAATGACTCACCCCCGGAGCTGGGGGCCGGCACTCTGAGACTTGAGTCCCTGCCATCAGGTTCCCTCGCACATGTGCTCCCCTTTCTTTTTTCCATTTGTAATTGAGAGAAGATATGCTTTATTTGAAGTGAGAATCCCCCTGTGTCCGTGAATGTCCTCCACTCCCGCAAATTACCGCAAAGGGAGTAATAATTCAAGCGGCGCAGACAGAAAGCAGTTTAGTGATCTCATGGAGGAGTCCGCCGGGCAGAGCAGGGGGCAGGGCGGTTAGAGCCCTTGGCTGCGGAAGGCCTGTTCCGAACTGCATAAGCTTTCTTCTCCCCGCCTTGGGCAAGAAGGGGCGGAGCCTGCACTCTCTGCCTCCCTGGGCAGCAGGTCAGGTGATGGCTGATGGCTTGAGAGATGGGTAGGGGGCTCAGCCCGTGGAAATTCAGGATCAATCAATCTGTCAACAGAACCTCAGGATAGTTCTGGAACATCTAAAATACGAGTTCAGGAACCCAATATACATTATGATTTATTAGCTCAAAATATTCTTTAAAACATCCCCAGGAAAAAGAGAATTTGGCCCCTTTAAAAACTGAAAGTGAGTTTCTAGCATTGTCGAGAATGTAGAGCTGGTTGGAAACCTGCTGGTGTACAGGGTGGTGAAGAGGTAATTTAAGCTTTTTTTTTTTCCTTTTCCTAAAGTAGAATTTTCTTGTTTTTTTCTTTCATTCACGTATTTGTACTAAGAGTAATGACTGGGTTTGGGTCTCACCTCAAGACCCCATCTGACTCTGGGGCCCATTTATTTGCTTGAAAACAGAAGATCAAAGATAAGTTGATTAAGGATTTTAAGACCACAACTGCAGAGCTTTAGACAAAGTGCGGGGCCCTTCCGCACTGCCCAAGTCAGGTGCTCACAACTCGGTCCTACGTCTCCGCTAGAAACTGTCCCCTCACATACTCTCTGGGGGCGTTCTGGGTCAGCAATGCCATCTCCCCTGCATCTCCCCCCACCTCTTCCCTCCAATTCTTCACCCTTAGACCACACGGCCAAATTCCACCCCAACCAAGATGCCTCCGCAAAGTTTCTCTCCATTTTCCTGTGGATAGCCCCGCCTCTTCCTCTTCACAGCTGGGCTCCTTGAAAGAGGAGTCAGTGTTCATTGAGCGTCTCTACTGCTTCAGCCTCATTTGCCCTTAGTCACTTCCAGTGAGGTGAACTCTTTTCACTCCTCAAAAAGCTCTCTTTGTGGGGATCCTTTTTGCCAGCCTCCCAGTTCCTCAGTGCAAAGGCCAGGGTCTTCGGTTTTCATCTTCTCTGACTAGAGGTGTGAGGTTTGACAGTGCCGAAAATTCTTTCCTTTGGTTTCCTTGGCCATCCCTCTGCTGGCCCCTCCCCCCCGTTCATCTTCTCCCAGTTCTGGGGCCAGAAGTCTGAAATCCAGATGTGGGCAGGAGCGGCGTGCTCCCTCTGAAGCCTCCGTTGCGCGGCCACACTTGGCCTCTTCCAGCTTCTGGTGGCCCTGGGCATTCACTGGCTGTGGCGACACCTCTTTGATCTCTGCCTCAGTCTTCATATGCCATCATCTCCCTGGGTGTCACATGACGTTCTTTTTATAAAGTGGCCAGTCATATTGGACCAGGCACCCACCCTGCTGTAGTGTGACCTCGTCTTTACTGATCACAGCATATCTTTTTTGAGGAGGACACAGATCAAGCCATTACATATTGTAAAAGTAAAGTAATACTGATAAAAATCATGTCATTTATTTTCTCCAGCTTTTGTTTATTCATCTGTATAATGAATGTGATAACACTTGCTTGCCTATCTATGTATTAAAGATCACATATAATAATGAATATGAAAGTCTTTAGGAACTCAAGCACACTTTGCAAGTATTTGTCTTTTTTTATGGCAAAATAAAACAGTGTTGTTTTTTTTTAAACAGACATGTTCTAATGGAAATGCTATTTTTTGTCATAGATTTTTAAAAATCTAGATAAAAATACCTACTTTGAATATTAAGACTTCTTTTTTTACCACAATCATTTATTTGCTTTAAAATAATTATAATTCTTTTTTGAGACAATTTATTTTTTCATAATCATCTGTATATAGTATTGTGTGTTCGCTACCCCAAGTCGAGTCTCCTTCCATCACTATTTATCCCTCTTTACCCTCTTCTACCTCCCCCCGGCCCCCTTCCCCTCTGGTAATCACCACACTGTTGTCTGTGTCTATGGACAGACCTGGAGAACATTATGCTAAGTGAAATAAGCCAGTCAGAGAAGGGCAAGTACCATATGATTTCACTCATATGTGGAATCTAATGAACAGAATGAACTGACAAACAAAACAGAAACAGACTCACAGATACAGTGAACAGACTGGCTGTCAGAGGGGAGGGGCTTCGGGGGCTGTGTAAAAAAGGTGAGGGGATTAAGCAAAGAAAAAAAAAACCCTCGGAGATACAAGTGCTCGTCTTGCTTGGTGATTTCCGGGCTGTGTGTTCTCAGGCACTCCGGGCTTTCCCCTCTTGGCGTGGAAGGTCCTGATGCGGGTGGTAGGCCACACTGGGGCTCTGTTTCTTCCAGGCTGTGGTGGCAACACCATGACTCTTAATTCTGACTACGTTTTGCCAACCAGCAAGTGCTGCCGGTCTGTGAGACGGGGAGAGATTCTATGCCAAATGGAAAGGCACATTGGAGGAACAGGGGCAAGGAGAGCAGGGGGACAGGGGCTTCCGTTTAGGGAGTCCTGGAGCCAGAGCCCATCGCAGAACACAGAGCCCGCCCAGCTCCCCGTCCCCATGCACCTCCTGCTTTCACAGCTGGAGCCACTTGACCAGCCAGCCCTGATTCTGGTTCTTGCAAGTGTCACGTCCTTGGACAATGGAATTTGAGGTGCTTTAGATGCCACATGAAGATGGTCTTTCTGACGTCACCAGGAACAAGCCCTGCCTCAGGGTTGTTGCAGGAAGAACACTTTCTGGGCTTTCCATACTGGCCTGTTGCCTGCAGAGCCCTTTCACTGTACTCCTTACCTCCCCCGTCGGCCTTGCTGCGGTGCCCGCATTCCACCATCACTCACCCCGGAGCGGAAGCTCAGGGCTGCCTTGGGAGTCAGCAAACCAGAGGAAGACGAGCTTTGTCAGCCGCACCCCAGCTCGCTCACTTCTGCTCTGACCAGGTAGTACAGGCAGGGAGGCCATGTAGGGGGAAGTGTCCCATGGAGCAGTAGCCTATGGTGCCCTGGCGGGAAGGCTCTCTGGTGGCATGCAAAATAGGTCCCGGAAACAGAGCTTGGATCCTGGCTGCGTCCCTGACCCACTAAGTCCTCTTGGTTTTTATCTCAGTTCCCTCATCTGCATTACTAAGATCTTCTGACTTAAGCAGAGCCCAGGGAGCAGTGGAAGGAGTGATGAGGTAAAGCATACCAGGTCCTCGTAGGTGCCTGGCATGTGCGTGCGTGTGTGGTACACAGAGCCACGTTCAGTCGTCTGTGGAACATCAGGGGAAAAGCAATATATTAATCATTTGTAGTACGAACCAAGGATAGCCCATTGTCCAGAATGTCTCTCTCCACGCCTCACTCTCTTGAATCCTCACCTCTTTAGACATCAACCTCTTCTCTTATGCAAATTCGTTCTCTGGTCCAGCGGGGTTCTTGTTTGGCGTAATTCAAGGAAAACCTCTCTGTGGCCAGAGCTGCTCAGAGGTGGAGTGAAATGGAGCAAGAGCCTGGATAACCACTGGGGAGAAATGCCCATTTTAAATTATTTATTTGACAAATATTTACTGCACACTCACTGTATACTGGGCATCGTATTAAGCACTGTGGGGGAAAAAAAAACAAAACTGTGGGTCTATAACTTTGGATGCAGCTGTAGGCTGGGCTAACTGCTCAGCCCACCTCATGCCATTTCTCAGTGCTGTGCCTCCTCTTACGCTTTCTCCCGCCTTACTCTGTTTACAGCTATGTGGAGGTGTCCTTCCTTCTGGAAAATCTTATCTGAATTGCATGGCTTTGGGCTCAGTCCCGTGTCTGTGTTTTCCCAGGGTACCTGGCTGTGTCATTGCATGCCATGATCCTTGAAGTGCTGTGGATACTCTGAGCTCCCCTTGGGATAATATGTTATTAACCTTAGTATCTTAGCAGTTAGCACATGCTAAATGCATGGCACCAGGTAGGTGTACATACTCACTTGTTGATTGAATATGAAATGAGACTATACCTGCCCAGGACATGGCCTGGTGAAGGAGCTTATTTTCTTCTATCCTTTACGGCATCCCACTTTGTTTTTTGAAATCATAATATCGATGCAGGTTCCTTAGAGAAAATTTGAAAAATCCAAAATAAACAGAGGGTTAAGAAAATAAAAATATACTTGCAGTCCCATCCCTCAGACATACTGATGACATCTTTCTGAATATGTTTTAAAATATTTTAGACATGCATCTAAAAAACTATTATAGAGTAGTGCATGTATTGTTATGTGCAGAAATGGAGAAACCCCCAACTATCAATGGGTTAACACAATAAAGTTTGTTTTTCCCTCGTGTAGAGTTCAAGTGGTGTTTCTGATTGAGGGTGTCTCTCCTCCCAGGGATGACTCAGAAGATCAGGGCCCTGCGCCTTGTGGTGCTCTGTCTTTGACCCAGGGCTGCCAAGGGTGTTGGTTGGGGGACGAAAGGCTGGAAGATCTCCAAGGGAACTTCTAATAGGAAGACCTGGAAGTAATCATGCCACTTCTTCTCATAGTTCATTGTCTAGAACTTAGTTGGAAGTTAGTATTCTGTTAAGTAATACACTAGTAGTATGGTCACAGTTAACTCTAAGAAAGGCTGAGCAATGTGGAATGGGTGAGAGTCCAGAGGAAAAGTACATGAGTTTGATGAACTTCTAACAGTGCTTTTTATTCGTTCAAATACTCCTCTAAGTACATATGTCACGGATTCTATTTTTGCTAAAAATAAGCCTTTCCTCATATTATTACATAATGCTGCTAACCAAGGGACAAATATTATTATGTTCCCAATGTTACAGTTGAAAACTGTGAGAGGTGAAGTGACCTGTCCAAGGCCCCTCATCCAGTGTGTGGCGGAGTGGCCCTCCACTCTTCACCTGCAGACTTCTCTGCCAGGGCTCTGTCATGTGTGCATTCGAACAGCAAGGGAAGAAGCGTAATGAAACCATCGTCATGATAACACCAGGGAGACAACCTAGGCAAGTGTGTCCAAGCTTTTGGTGTCTCTCGGCCACACTGGAAGAAGAAGAGCTGTCTTGGACCACACATTATTAAATACATTGCAACACATAATCACAAAAAAAATCTCAAAGTTTTAAGTATATTTATGATTTTGTGTTGGGCCACAGGCACAGCCATCCTGAGCTGCATGCAGCCGGCGGGATGCAGGTTGGACACCCCTCAATAGTGTGTTGCCACTCAACTGAGTAAGAGATCACCACTCAGATGTTTCAAACCATATATATGACACACAAAAAAAGAAACTGAACACTCTCAACAAAGCGCAACATGAATGAGGCGTGGTGGGTTGCCAGTGTTTAGAGTGCTCATCACTTCACGTAAGTAGTTGGTTTGGCTCATGGTCACTGTTCTTTGAGTCAAAGCTTTCAGAGCCTTGACGACTTAGGCGAATGGTCGAATCGCGTGCAAAACGACTTACCTGATGCCTGGGATCTTCGAGAGAAGAAACCTGGCCTCACCTGTTTGTGCATAACAACTGCACTCTCGGAACCAAGAACATGTTTTGTTAGACTGGCAATTTTTTTTTTTTTTGCACAATATCCCATTGAGGGTCATTGGTTCTTGAGGTGTGAAAATGACTGGGAAAATTCAGAATTCAGTTAATGCCTACTTGCTGGATTTTGAGCATATATAAGGCTTGTAGAAGCCGAGAGCATGTTTATCAACACAGAACAAACTTTCATTCCTCCTGTAAAATGACCTCTCGATGTGATATATGCACATTGAGTGCCCTGCTGTGACTAAGAGCTATCTAAAAAAGAAAAAATACGGTCACCTCCTGAAGCATGTATAAATTGCTTTTTTAGACCCTATAAAATTTTAGCTAGCACCAAACATAGAACTTCATTCATCATCCTACAAGTGAGGACTGCCAAGGGAAGCCGGCTCTTCCTGAGCCGAAAGTGGCAACACTCCAGGATTGGCAGAAATCAAATGAATCATTTCCTGCTTTTAGTTTTAGATAAATAATCAGAAAAGATTGTCTAGATTATGACCCAAAAGCCATTTTTCATTCCTCTGAGGACCCAGAATCCTTAAGAACTTCAGGTGGAAGCTCCCTTTTCCCATTTATTTTATTGCACAGTATTGGAGAGATGATAGATCAACCCACCAAGACCACGCCAAACTTCTTACACAATGAAGACTTATGACCTCTGTCATAAGTAGACTGAGAACGCCTTTTCATTTCCATATTTTGATGCTTTGACATGTGGGGTCTTGCTGACTCTGTAGGGACTGCCCCTCACAGGGTTAACTAATTCTTAGAGATAGTAAACAACTTACGTGGATGCATGACTTTCATACTCGAACTGATAAATCCTGAGCCTGTATCCCCAACCATCTCCCCTAGCTGGGTGTCACACTCTGGGCCACATCCGCCTGCTCCAGTTACTCCAGGGCCAGTCACCAGACAAGCAGGTCTGCCCCTGTGCCCAAGAGCTCTCACTGCAGTGACCCCAGCCAGCCAATCCTAAGCGTGTTTACTCCGCATCTCCCGTCTTTCTTGTTTCTCTGCCTCTGCCTGAAGACTGGTCCAGCACCTTCCACCCTATTGCATCCACAGAGTGTCTCATGGTTCCCCATGGGAACCCGATGCCATGGCATGACCCCTCCTCTTGGAATCTGTGATTAGAGCAAACTGTCTTTCCAAGGGCAACTGTCTCCAGATCTGTTGGCCTTGCCATAGTTGAATAATAATAAAACCTACATTTTAAAATAAATTAATGAAGTGAAAGAGCATGAACATAAGACTCGAGGACTTGCGTTTCCGTCCCAATCCTGTCACTGCTTTCCTGGGAGATCTTGTGCAAGTCTGAGAATTACTCTGAGCAGCAGTTTTCTTGTATCAAAAATGAGGTAGCTGGATATCTCCAGATGAATCCTAAAATTTCTTCAAAAACTCAAATGCTAGGAGTTTATTTCTTTAGCATGTGTAGGCTATTTTTTTTTTTTATATAGACTTCCAAATGATGTGATTTCTTCATCAAACATTTACGAAGTATCCGATATTTGGTAAGCACCAAATTAGGCACCAAAAATCCAATGATGGATAAAAATTTCCATGCGTACAAATGCATAATGTGATGTGCGCATCTGTTGTGGCACCGGCAGAGGTCCAAGAAACACCCACGCTGGCTGTCCTAAGGAGGCCCAATGTACTCCCAAAGCAGCAGAAAGCACTCCTGTTAAAAGATGAAACAAGCTGAAACAATACAGAGTTAACATCGCATATACAGACTAGATGTGATAATGAAACACGCCTATCTTCCTTTTCCCATTGCATGTGCGCAGACCTTCCTAAACTGGGTGGCCAAGAGGAAAAGAAGTCATTGGTTCCAGAGGTTTCCATATTTCTAAGCATCTGTCTGGTCTTGGAAGTTTCTTAATTACTGATTTCCTGTAATTGCACTCATTGCTGGAGCAGCCCAGGTTCCCTGGGGAAATGCTTTTTGTGCTGGCAGCACCTTCTACCCTCTTGCACCCACATGCCCCTCAACACTGTAGTGGAGGAGATTATTCTGCAACTTCTGGTTTCTGGGTTTTTTTGTTGTTTTTTTTTGTGGGGGGTGGTGAAAGAAAAACACAAATTCCATTCTGAATTCCACTTTTCAGAATTTTCCCCCATGACATCTGCCTCCTTCTTATTCCGTAAATTTTCTGTATCTTCCATGGTCACCCCAACGGTGTTAGCCACAGTTCAAACTTTCTATGACTGCCTCTCTGGGAGTTTGCTGTTCCCCATTTTCAGGCACATTTTCCTATGCTTGTAGCAGGGATAATATTTTCAAAAAATATTAAAACAAGGTATTTTTTTCTCCCCCATAAGCTATGTTGCTTAGCAGTCCCCCTCCCCACCAGGCAATGAATCAATGCCATTCATTGCTTTGGGGAGACTGTGGCTACCAACCAGAACAAAGAATTCATTGCTCAATTTGCAGTTTCATACTATATTTTTAAAAACTGACTCGAGAGATAATGGTCTTGACAGCCTACTTTTCATGGAGAGAGATTTTTTAAAATCCCCCAAATTTCCATTTACTTTAAAAAGCCAAGTCTGAGTATCTGAGATTTATTTGCCTGTAGACATTGTGTGACAAAGTCAAGGAAGGGTATGTCAGTTTTCAAACGGGAGGTGGGAGCCTGTGCTGACATGGGGAAGAGAGCCAGGGGCGAGGACGGAGATGCTACCCGGGGCTTGCGGAGAGCACCCACCGACTTCACCCTCTGAATCTCCATTCACGCTGGGGAACACGCTGATGTATCATGGATAGAACAAAGGAGAAACTGGAAGGGGGAAGGGCTTATTTCATTTTCCTTCTGACAGTTTGGAAGGAGAGTGTTTGAGTGTGAAACATGTACCAAAGGTGACGTCAGTCAAGCAACAGCAGGGTTTGGCTGAAGCTGGGGAGGGGCTCTTACAGTGGCACCTGCAGTCTTTGAGGAAAGTGGAGGTGTTCAGTGGGGTCTCTATTACAAGGGCACTAATCCCTTATATGAGGGCTCCACCCTCGTGGCCTGAGCACCCCCCCAAAGGCCCCACCTCCTAATACCATCACATGAGGCATTAGGTTTCAACAGATGGATTTGGTGGGGTGGGGGACACGAATGTTCGGACTGTGGCAGATGTCCTCACTAAGAGGGTGTTGTTTGAATACAGGGTGAGAAAGATGAGGACTGGGCCACGTAGGCAGCTGGGCAGTGACCACATCAGCAAGAGTGAACAGTGATTGCCAATGGCCTGTGGTACGAATGTTCCTACTGTGTTTGAGATGCTACAAGGAGGCCAGCAGGACTAGGAGGGGTGAGTGAGGAGGACAGAGTTGGAATAAGTCACCGTGAGGACAGAGGCAAAATCTTGCAGGCCTTGCAGCTCACTGTAAGGACTTCAGTGTGTATGGGGTGACTTGGGGCCCCCCGAGGAGGGTTCTGAGCAGAGGGGGCCATGATGTAGTTACTGGCGTTGAGCAGAAACCACTGAGACAAACCAGGTGACAGAGAATGGCGTCAGTGGAGGAGGAGCGGGAAGGGATCAGATTCTGGAAATTCAGTTCTACCTCGCAGTATGTTTATACCTTTCACTATAAAAGCTTGATAAAGAATTCCACTGTCTACATGACTTCATTTTTTTGATATAATTTTTTTTTCATTTAAAGACAAAGAAAATACATGTGGAGTGAAATCACTACACGTCAGGCCAAGGCATGCTCAGCAATATACTCAACCCAGCAGCCTCGAAGCGGAGGCAGTGGGGTGGAAGAACTAGAATTGCGCTTCGTGTTTGCAGGAACTGAAAGCGTTTATGAGTGGGACAGAGGTCACACCTTCTAAAACTCCTCGGTCTGCAGGGCACGTGCTCTGTTTACAAGTGTTTCTTAAGGAATTTCAAATTTATCCTTTGTTTTGCCCTAAAGATATTCCTCTGCTCTCTGACTTTATTTTTAAGAGCAGTTTGGGTGTCACATCACTGAAAGGTTGAAAAATCAATGAAAGAGACGATGCCCCAAGAAGAGCGACTTCCTAGAGAATGGGACCCTGGTGTCTTGTCCACTGTCCCCATTCACTGTCACGACTTATCTTCCTCCTTCGGCGAACTCAGTTAGCGTTCCTTGCTTTGCCTGTCACCTACAGCTGCATTTATTTACTTTCAAATTACTGTTTGTCACTTGTAAGAACATTTGAAATTATATTTTTATATGCTTTTTTCTTTTTTTTATTTGTAAAATTTATTTGTAAAAATTGCTTGGGTATCTCAGGTTGCTACAGATTCTACCCTAACTTTCCCATTAAAATGAATGGACATTAAAAGCAATTTAGCACCATGGTCTTCAAGTATAAATGAACATTGTTATTTCCATTGTTTAAAGCACCCAGTCTATGGTACTTGGCTATGGCTGCATAAGCTGACTACATCCCCCTTCTATTTACCAAACATGCCAAGTGCGCTCTTTCTCCTGACATCTGTATTTTCTTGCTCCTTCTCTCAGAATGCTTTCTAGTTCAGTTATCTGAAGCTCCTTTAAGTGTGTGTTTAAATGTCATGCTTTCCACTGGGCTTCTTCTTGTCATCTATTTATTTGGTTTTTTTTTTGGGAGGGGGAAGTTAGAGAGAGAGAGGAAGGGAGAGAGAAAGAGAGGGAGAGAACATCAACGTAAAAGAGAAACATCAGTTGATTGCCTCTGTAGGACTGAACCCACCACCTAGCCATGTGCCCTGACTGGAGATAGAACCGATGACCTTTCATGTTGCGGGTCAACACCCAACCAACCGTGTCGTGCCAGTCAGGACCCTACTCACCCATTTAGAATTGTGCTCTCCCCCCTGCATAATAACCCTGTATCCTCTACATCCCTTTCCTGCTTCATTTTTCTCATAGCATGTAGTTTCTAACATTCGTATACCTTACTCTTTTCATTCTTATCATGTATCTCTTCCCATTATACTGAAAGCTTCATGAAGGCAGGGCATTTTGTCTTCAGTTGGTACCACATCTAAAATGTCTTCAACAGGCTTTGGCATATAACAGGCCCTCAGTAAATATTTGTTGAGTCAATGAATGAAATTAGGACATTTTTGCTATTTGACCTTACGTCTAAATTGGAAATTAACATTCCCACATTCCACGTTGTCGATACCTCTGCTGAATTTTTTTTCCCTCTTGGGTCCTGAAGCGTTCCTTGCCTCTGTAGCTAAGGTCTCCTAGGTATGACTTGAAGTCCAGCCCTCCTAACGTCTCAAGGTTGTGCACTGAGACGGTATAATGTGCGGTTCCTGCACGGAGCTCTCATTAGAGAGAGTATACAGGGTTCACTTAATTCCAGTTCCATTTTCATCTGTGGTTCTTTCTTACAATTCCAAACCTGAGGTTGACTTTGGAACATCATCTTTCTTGAGTTCCCACAATATTTGCTCTAGACTAATGAAAAAATGAATGATCATAAATATAATTACTCTGAAGGCCTGAGGATATTTCTGGTGTACTTGGAAGGAAGATGGGTTTGAAAGAAAAGCAATTGACAGCAGAGGGCTTTAGGCACTTTTTCCTCTGTGGAAGGTTAAGGATACCAAAAATAAATAGCGTTTCTCATACTCGTTTAAGTTTGGAACAAATAAAGAAATATAAAAAAATAAGGAATATGACATATATGAGCCAAAATATTACCTTAAGTACTGCTAAAAGCTGAGGGATAGATTAGCGTGAGGGCCAAAAAGGCCAGAGCCCAGGACAAGCTGGGTTGCACCACACTGCCCCTGCCGTGCGCAGAGGGGGCCTCCACCGGCCAGCGGGGGCAGGGCTGCCCACGCTCGGACTGCTCCAGAAAGGAAATATCAGGGAGGCCAGGAGTCTGCTCAGGGAGCTCTCGTGACATTTCTTTTCTGTGGATAGAGCATTTCCCGACTCTTCTGTTCATGGAATCTTTCTATCATGTAATCATGGGGAACTGGTGAAGCAAGCAAATGGTGGATGGGTAATCCAGGTGCCTTCCATCCCTAATATTCCACGAAAGAGCACGGGCATCAGTGTAGCCTTTGCGAAGCTCTATGGATTGCTTCCGCTGGCAGAAATGTACACAGTCCCTAGGACGTGCCAGGTGTTGGGCTGCTGAGGATAGGGGAGAGGAAACCCCAGAGACAAATGAGACAAGCCCCGGCTTTCAGAGAACCCACAATCTGAGAGGGGGAGATGGATACATAAGGTCTGAAGACCACTTGTGGGCGTAGTGAGAAGACTGTTTGTTGGCTGGTGATGTGACGATGGCTCTTGCCCTCAGGTCGTAGGCTATGTAGCTTGAACAGGGGGAGACATTTCTTGATGTGACTTTGACTCTAAAAATGGGAAGTAAAATTGGAAAAATTAAGTTACGTAGCTGTCCCAGTGAATGAACTTTTACTTGTTTAAGATTTTCCCCAGATTAAAAAAATTATTAGACGGAAGCACCAAGTCACACACGGGCTGAATCTCTTGCAACCTGGAGGCCTAAATAAAGTGGGATAAGCAAAGGGATTTGTGTTTAAGCCCCAGCTTCCCTAATGACTGGCTGAGTGACTTTGGAGAAATCACTCGACCTCTCCCCAAACTTTGCTCACCCATCTAGAAGATGGGGGTAATTATAACATCAACCTTGTCGCCTCCTGGCATCCTGAAGGGCAGGTAAGAGAAGGGAGGTGGGACCTGCCTACAAACTATAATGTGCTAAATGAAGGTAGCTACACCATTACCTGCTTATGGAGTTTTCTAGAACTGTGAGGGAAGTGTCCACAGCCTTATTTCATACCTTTAATTCTGAATTTGAATATAAAATCTGGAAATACACACATCATGCTCATCTCAACCATGTTTCATTTCCTCTCCTAAATTTTGGGATAAGCTCTGTGACTTTTTACAAGTTGCCTTCAATACATGGATTATCTTAAAAGCACAGAGAAGAGTCGCACTAAAATCCTATGAGAAAGATCTTTGTTTTATGCCCCATCTTACTCAGTCCATTTTTCTTTAAATGCTTTAATACTAAAAAACGAACCACTAAAAAGTCTTCTGAAAGCAGAGATATTTTACCCAAAATATCAGCATGAAGAGATTTTTATGACTGTTTTAAAACCCCCTGAAATTAGGGGGTTGTAATGGAAAGTCTGACGGGCTCAAATGAGGCAGTTCAAAAATATACTCTTAACACTTAACACATACTGGACATGAAATGTATTTTTAACATGCTATATGTTTATTACAGATTAAATACTTAAAAATGGAAAAACAGCCCAAATGTTTCTTAAATATTTGCTTAATATAGTCAGAACACATTGAGAATTGTAACCATGAAGAGTACATGTTAAGTGTTTAACTAACATCAAATGCAATAAAATGTTTCATTTGAAATGTTAAGCAGGCGATAAAAATGTCACATGAGACGACAGATTACAGCTTCACCCCACATTCTTTCTAATGAAGGTGAAGCTATGGAGAGACACTTGATTGGCTACAATCCTGACCATCACGGTCTGATTGGTGCCTTGACCCGTTTCCCCCGCAAGAGGCCTGCTTATGGGCATCTGAAAAAGATGCTCAAGCCTCTTAAAAGAAAAGCAAGATGTGGCCTCCTCTGGGGAGACCTTCCTGACGGCTTTCAGGAGGGTGTCGGCACATCCTTCTGTGCCCGTGTCAACCTGCGTGACAATATATGATAACGCGCGTCAGCACTTGAAGTTCAACGGAGAGTGCTAACTCTGTCATGACCAGTTGTGTGGACCTGGGGCAAGTTCCTTAACCTCTTCATGCCTCAGTTTCTTCTTTTGTACCATGGATTTGATCATGGGACCTGGGTCATTGAGTTGTGAGGATGGAATGAACTGGAATGTGCAATGTGCTTGGAACAGGTCCCAGAACAAAGTGTGAGTTAACACTTAACCCACTTACTGTAAGATTTGCCATGTGTTCTCGCTATCGTCAGCAAATAGTTAAGAAACATTTGGGGTCCCCCTGTTTTAAAGTCCTTTATATGCAGTAAACATATGACATGTTAAAATACTTTTCATATATAATATATGCTCAGTGTTAGTTTTTTATTTTTATTAGTTTGGGATTATTAAAAGGTTCAGTTCATCTCTCCCACTGGAATGTCATTTTCATATTTTCTGTGTATTTGTGTTGGTGTACATTTTAGGGGCTCAGCAATTGCTTAATGAATAAATAACTGAACAAATGAATGAACATAGGTATCCCACTAGATACCTGTTTGCCTAATCAATCTAATTAGGGTGTTTTTTTTGCAGTTTCTAGAGCTTCAGAGATTCCTTATTAAATACCATTAATTATAGAAACCACTTCTAAATTGCAAATGGCTTGTCTTTTGAACCAAAAATCCCATTGCAATTAATGTGCCCATAAATTAATGTCTCAAGCAGAGCAAACGGAAATGAGTTTTGGCGACGGCTGCAGGTATTGGGAAAATATTTCCTAAGTCTGTGGTCCTGGCCAGTTACACAAACTCACTGTACCTTAATCTCCTTATCTGCACGGGGAGAATAATAAAATATATCCTTCATGGGCTAAATGACTTCACGGTGAGAAAGTGTTAGACCAGTACCTGGCACATAGTAAGTGCTCAATAAATGCAGGTTAATATCATCTGTTGTAATTGTAACAACTATGACAACTACTTAAGTAATAATTATACTAATTATACTAAATATGTTACTGTATGGTGTGGTTACTGTTAGCATACTGAGGATATTTTATTTTGGCTTTGCTCTTACGTGTTTTCATTCTTTTTTTCCATTTATGTCTTTGTCAGTAAGCTCCTGGAAGTGGAGAGTTCATGTACTTTATTTCCATTGTAACTCCCAAAGATCTTCTCTAAAGACGGGCTACTTCTCCGTCTCCCCCAGCCCCAGGCAAATATTGCCACAGCTTGAGGGTAGAACTCTGCCAGAAGCGAGAACAGACATTTCCAAACAGCCAAAATGTCAACTTCTTCGATGAATAAATCTTCTTAAGATAACTAATCAAAATTCTCTCTCCTTTTCTTTAAAAGAAAATATTGGCAGCTTAAAAAAATTAAAATGAAACAAGGAATTGAGTCCAGCTGGCTCAGCCTCCCAACAAAAGTCTGTCTCTCAGAGTCAGCATGGCTCAGAGTGCTTGGAAATTAATGCCGTGAATTAATTTGAAGTTTACAGCAATTTTGCACACAAGTGCTTTTAACACAAATCTCAGATTTGGAGATTGCTGGCTTTGCCTCTGACCTCATCCTTTTATCTCTGCATCACTAATAGGCCCATTACTTTATTTAGAAGAATTTGAGGATTTGATAAATTATCACCATTTATAATTGAATTCTTTCTCTCAAATTCCTGTGTTGCTGTTGTTTAACTTTAAAAGACTTTCTGTGCCTTTATTTATTTATCCTGTACAAGTGATTTCTAGGACTTGGGGCAAAAAGTCAAACAGTTTCTGAAATCCAGCTAATAATCCCTCTGACTAGTCTGCTTTTAAGGCAAGTACAGGAGGCGGTTGGCTTATTGAATTTTGGGCATTTAACCTAATTATACACTTGACAAAACTAATGAAAGTCCCTTGGAAACTGTGATATATATATATATATATATATATATATATATATATATATATATTCATTGATTTTCTAAAATAACAGCTTTCTTGAGATGTAATCAAATGCCATAAAATTCATCTTTTAAGGTGAACAATTCAGTGTTTTTCTTGTCTCTTCACAGAGCTGTATAACCCTCACCATTGTCTAATTTCAGAATATTTTAATCACACTCCAAAGAAACCCCATGTTTATTAGTACTCACTCCGCACTCCCCTCTCCCTCAGCCTCTGGCAACCACTAATCTAATTTTCATTTCCATGGATTTCCTCTTTTAGAAATTCCCTATAAATGGAATCATACGACATGCAGCCTTTTGTGTCTGGCTTCTTTCTCTTACCATAACATTTTCTAAGTTTGTCCAAGTCATGGCATGTTATCAATAATCTAGTTCTTTTTCTTGCCAAATAATATTCTAACCCATGGATATACCACATTTTGTTTATCCATTCATCAGTCGATGGGCATCCAAATGGCTTCCATTTTAATTTTAGCTATTGTAAATAATACTACTATAAACATCCAATCACAAGTGTTTGCATGGGCTTACATTGTGATTTCTCTCGGGTAGACAGACGCTCAGGAGTAGAATTGCCGCGTCATGTGTGAGGGACTGGCAGTATAGATGGAAACCAGCCAGACCAGGCATAAAAACTGCACTCAGACCCATGCCCTGCCGGGTACGCTATAGCAAGGGAGTCAGCCACCTGCCCCGGAATCCCACCTCCTTATCTGTGATAACCGCCCCAGGGCGCCAGCCTGCCGCACGTCAGTCAGACGTGCAGGAAACCAGATTGTTATCTTTAGTAACAACCCAGAATGTTAATAATAACAACTTCTGAAGTCATAGATACCACACAAGCAGGGCTTGATTAATAACTGACAGCTTCCCTAATTTTTGTCTCAGTTCCCAACATAGGACCAACCAGAGGACGCCAAATATGCACCCACACCAATCATATGGGATGTCCCACCTCCAGCTTCCCCAGGCCACGTGCTCCAATCCGCGTGCATCGCAAGCCTCCCCTTTGTCACTATGAAGCTCTCCCAGTTCTCCGCCTGTCTTTGAATCTCTGCCAAGACTCAGAGACGGTGGCTGACTCCCTTGCTATAGCACGCTCTGAAGAAATAGGCTTTGCTTTTCTCATCTGGTTGGTCGTCATTCCCTTTCCCATTTGTGAACTCTGTGGCTGACATCTTGAGGACCTGCCAGGCTGGTTTCCAAAGCGGCGCACATGCCACAGACTTTAATTCTCCTTTGGTGACTGATGCCAGCGAAGAACAAATGAGGAAGAACGCACAGCAGGACAAGTTTGCTGGAGCAGATGGTTTCATCGTGTATTGTTTCAAATACATGGTGGATAATATAAAAGGAAGAACTGATTTTCAAAGGCGAGTGACGTGTTAGGTTCGGGGAGTCATCGTTGGATCTTGGAGGAGCTTTGTTGAGGTGGAGATGTTTAGGTGTCAGCTATAACTTCAGTACCAGAGTTTAGGAAACCAGTTTAGTCTGGAAAGTTTTCTTCTTCTTCTCTTCCTTAAAGTCACTTTGCATTTCTAAATTTCTTCCTTAAAGTCACTTTGCATTTCTAAATTTCTCCCTGTGCCTCTCATATCTCTAATCTGAGATTCTTCCTCACTGAAGATCATTCTTTGAATCAAATTTCTTCATCATTATGACGTTCTCTTGGCACATTAAGAAATGTAGTAAGTCTTCTTTTTTCCCGAATAACTGATTACTGGTACAGTGATTTACAGCCTTTCATAGAAAAGATCTAGGAGACAGAACGATAAACCAGGGAGATAATTATGGTACTGTGAAAGTCCAGAGACATCAGTACCAGTTTGACTTCTGTAAAGTAGAATCATTATCCCTTTTAAAAATTGGTGTTTTTTACAGTTATTAAGAGCTAACAACATAACAGGTGTTTCAAAACTCTCCAGGTAAGCTGCTAAGATATCGGTATTTTTTTCCTATTTCATTGTAGATATTTTGGTCCTTTTATGTCTACTGATATATCTCAAGTGATTAAACAGTGTGTGGCACATAGTAGGTACTCAAAAACTTTTTTGTAGAGAGAGAACACAGGCTCTCTTTTACTCATCTATATCACACAGTAGCTCTGCAGTGGCCGAATGAGAATCCAGTGTCAGGTCATTCAATTTTAAAGGCTGTGTGTGTTGCTCGGTCCTACATTGTCTCCAGCTTCCCTGTCACTCTAATGAGGGGCTATGCCATGTCAGAGTTTCCCAAACTGGCGTTCCACCTAAAGAACGTGAGTCACCTGTGTGTACTCGTTGGGAAAGGCTGAGTGACCAAAGTTAGGTCCGTTCCTCTGGGGCTTCTCTAGCATCTTGCACGTGTTAAGCCATGCTGTGACTCTCCAAGGGGAACAGGTAGGACAGTTATCTATTGAGTTTGTCCACACCTCCAGCCTCATGTGTGTGTGTGTGTGTGTGTGAGTGTGTGTGAGTGTGTGTGAGTGTGTGTGTGTGTGTGTGAGAGTGTGAGTGTGTGTGAGTGTGAGTGAGTGTGAGTGTGTGTGTAGTGCCTATTGACATCTAGGCATTCAGTTTCAGAGTAAATGGCCTTAATTCCTGGTGTTCCTTTTGATTGGTTCCTTCTAGCCCTATAATTGGTGGACTTGAATTGTAGTAAATGAACAAATTAAGGTAAAACCTTAATATAGAAAATATAGTTAGAAAAACATTACTATAACAAAAATATTTTAAAGACCTGGCCGTAGGCCTAGAGTAATAGGGGTTTGTTGATTTCTTTAGAGTAAAACTCACTGCTACAAATAATTTAGTACAATACAAGATTTTTCTCCTGCCCTGTTTTTGCAATAGAGGGGGCAAAGCAACTAGCACTTTCTTGTGTGCTATTTACCAACCCCCCCTGCCCCCCAGCAAATACCTACTAAGTGCCTCCCGAGCATCGCAGGGCTCTGTGGAGACGACAGGTCACACCCAGCACAGCGCTCGTGCCCTCCAGGCCTTTGCCATTTATCAGAGTGGTAAGAAGTATATAGGGTCATACAGTGGCAGATCAGGGAATGGAATTCCTTCAATACCAGACATACAATTAAAATATTAAGAAATTATTCAAGACAACAATTTGAAAGAGAAGATTGCTCGGGCTTGAGGTCCAAATAGACTAGGCTATAAGCTTCCTGAGGGCAGCACCGATGCCAGTGTTGCCATGGCATCCGTGTGCCCTTGGCCTTGGTCAGGTCTGGTGGGGTGGGGGTGGGGGGTGAGCAGCACTGTATCTAGTTACCGCCCACTCTTGGTCCAGGGCACGCCACAGCTAAGCCTGCCCAGGGGCCGCACTGGAAGATACAGTTGGCCTCGGCTTCTGTGCCAGTTCCCTTCAACGTGCTACCCTGTCTCCCAGGCCCTGAGGCTCAAGGGACATGAATGGTGTCAGATGTAAACATCTCCTTTTTCCATTGTGATATATATCATACATGGTCTATATCATACACATGATACATATGATGTATACACGACAATGGAGATGTATAATTTATACCTACATAAAATACCTTGTGTATGTGTATGTATATGTGTATACACCTTACAATGGATATATACATTCACATAATACTTTAAAGTTTTATGGCCATAATTAAATGAGATGGTGCATAGAAAGCCCCAAGTCCAATGTTTACCCAATGGCTGTTGCTTTTACTATGAGGTCAGATCTTTAGGCTCCACCAAGGTTGCTGGGCTCCCTTCTGGCTCAGCCTCCTGCCCAGCCCACCTGCTGTGGCACCTGTAAGTCACAGCCCTCCTTTGTGTCTGGTTTTGTCACTTTGTCAACCCAACCTTCTGCCTGTTTTTTTCCCCCCACTTTAGTTTCTTTGCATTTACCGTGCTAGGATCAACACCCCCAGACCAGGGTTGTCTGCCAAATGTGGTTAGAGATCTTATATCAGACTGGACTCTTTTGGCTACAAGTGGCAGAAACCACTCAAATTAATTTAAACAAATAGTAATTATAGTGATGATGATGATAGGTCATTGTAGTTACGAAACTGAAAAATCGTGGCTGCACTGAAGGGTGCAAATTAGATCAGAAAGACTTTCCCTCCCCCTTTCAGTCCCGCTTTTCTCTGCGTTGGCTCCGTGATTAGCCTCAGTCTTTCCCTCTTGGCAGTGAAGGTCATTGTTGATGGATCCGAGCTTACTAATGGTAATCCCAGAGAAAAGAATGTGGCTTTCTCTTCCGCATCACCTGTATCAATCCACTAAAACTACTCTACTTGGCCCAACTTGTACCCCCCCAGGGACCCATCATTATTCCCAGCCTCAGCCAATCTTGGCTATGCCTCTGACGGCTGGGAAGCTGAGGTCACATGATCGATAGCTCCGCCAGAACCACGCTAAGCAGGGAAAAAGCAACTCCCCAAAGAAAGGGAAGCAGGGCCCCTAAAAGGGCAGGTATCCATGATAGCGACACTGCCTTACCTACCTTCTGCACTCGCCCGTAGTTTAAAGTCTCTGCCTTTCTGGTGATGAGAACGTTCTGGATCCTGTAATGGTTAGCCATGCTCTTCGGACATCGCGGTTTGGGGCTGCCTGGTGGGTCTCGCCAGTTTTGCACGAGTATCTTTTTGGAAAGAGGCTTCTCCCTAGCTTTCATTAGATCCTCAAGCATGTGCCGACCCCATATGTTCAATAAACCCTGCCCCAGAGAGTAGGGATTCCTCCCATGAATCCTTAAATACTATGCGTCAGTGTTGTTCCAGGACACTGAGGCTGCCGCACTGTGCAAGACCGTACTTAAGGGGCTGTCAGTCCGGTGCAATTTCCGCCTCCCTGCTGGTTCCCTGCTGGCCCCCTGCTGCTGACTCCAGCCATCAGGAGTCTTGAAGGGAAAGTAGGCTGTAAGGAGGCAGAAGGGAATTTGCCTCAAAGTTAGAAAGCGCAGTGGGAGTTTGTGGCAAACGGAGACAGTGAAACAAATCAAGGGGTGGGACGAGGGAGGGCAGGAGCATCCCTACGGTGCTGGCGTGAGGGGCAGGTAAATTGTGGCCTCACTGTGGGGAGACCTGAATACCATGCAAAGAGCCCATAGATCATAGGATGTCAGGGCAGCAAAGGTCCCTGGACATCACACAGAGGAAGAAACTGAGGTGCAAACAGGTGAAATGACTTACTCTAGGACCCGCAGGGCAGAAATGTAGAAGCTGCTGTAGGCCCACACTCTTTGTGGATCGTCTTTGTGTACCCGGTGAAGACTGTGGCCTTGACCTTCCCTCTCTGTGACCGGCTCTAGGCAAGTGGTGGATGCAGTAGAAATAAATGACCTGGGAATGAAGTGAGAAGCTGACCAGGAAACCAAAGTCCTGGTCTGGCTGGTCCATCATCTCCTGGCTTCTCCTGCAGAACCCCACCTGGCAACCCTGCCCCGGGCCCCTCCCGTCCAGGTGGACCCTTCGTAGGCACATTTCCTCCAGGGTGCTCTGAGGGACTCGGAAACAGTGTGCACTTTTGATAGCCCTGGTCCTGTTCCAAACGAGAACGCCTGCTGTAGAGAAATGCAGATGCCTTCTACCTATGTGTGCCAAAAAGGTACTCCCCACCTACAAAATTATGGAATTATTAGTTCTCAAAAATGTACTACTTCTACCCTTTCCATTGAAATTCAATCCAATTCAATTAAAACATTGTGGCAGCCTGCGCGAGGGCACAGATGCCCCAGAAAATGATTGTGGGGGTGTTTTCCCTGGCTCCGAATAATTCTTCAATGTGAGGCGACCACACACGTGCTTGAAAATGAAAACAGTCCTGATGGTAATGGAACAATTCAATAACACTAACTTGGATTTCGAGAGCAACTTTCTTGTAAGGTTCAGTTTCGGTCGGGTCGATCGTAGGCAGATAGACCGGGCTTTGTCTCAGCTCCAAGCTCTCTCTTTCTCCTTGCTCACTCCTCTGCCCCTAGAGCCTTCCGCTGCTCTTTGCCTCGGGTTCCCACTTGCTCCTTCAGGCCATCGTGCTGGTTACAAATAAACCACGCTGATGGCAGAACGACTGATGCTATGTGAATTCTCCATCCGGGCAGTGTTTCCAAGGGGCTGTAGACCAGGTTGGTGGCCTCACATTGGTGTCTACCTCAAGTCCCCTTGGACTGAGGCTCTACCTTTTTAGCAGATTGACCTACTTATCAGAGAGTACAGTGCTCTCCCTTAACTTGGAATTCTGGGGCCCCACACTGACCCTCACCCATCGCCTTTCTCATGTCCCATCATTTCAACCAACCCTGTCCTGTTCTAACTCTGCCCTGCATTCAGAGCCAAAGTGACCCCATGGTCTCTTCTCCGTCCATGAAAATCCTTCCCTTGGACCGTGGCCCAGTGAAGCCTCCTATTCTCATCCCAGAGCCCTTCTGAAATTTAATTCCTTACCATCTATTATCCTCTGCTCTGCACTAACTGGTCGTGTGTTACTATGTTAGACAGTGTGACCCACTTATGGCCAAGCGAAAGGTCCTGGAGTCAGGGTAGCTGATTCTATAGCCTGTGTTCCTCTTACTTACACCTTTTGTACAGCAGGTCTTCAATGGCTGTTTGTTGATTCATGGATTGTCACAAACTGAAACTGTCACTTCAGTAAGTAAAGCTTTTGGAAGTAGATTTAGAACCATGTGGGTTTGTGCAACTTGATCAAACCCCCCCAAAGCTGAACACACACTTGTTGGGCCATGTAAAAGCATGGGCCCTGGAGGCTGTGGGTCTGGCTCGTACCTGGGCTCCGGTGCAAACTAGCCACCCTACTGGCAGAGGCGTTGCTCTCTGGACCCATTTGTTCACCTGTCAAAGGAGAGAATAGCAGTAACAGCAACCATAAAGTACCTACCTCAGGTCGATGCTTAGGACTGAATGGAACTGAACAATAGCATTTCGAAGACAGCATGAGGTCTGCAGTCAAACTGCCTGGGCCTCGCTCTGCTGTTTCCTAGCTGTGTGACCTTTGGTAAGTTACCCAACCTCTCTGTGTCATACTTTGTTCATCTGCAAAAGAGGGATAATAATAATTTTTAAGAAACCTATCTTTTAGGGTGTTTATGAAGATTGAATGACAATAATTTGTAAGGTAATTAGAATGGTGCTTGGCAACTAGCTTGTTAAATAAACTAGACAATGATAGTGCACATGAATCGCTCTGATGCACAGCACACAGACCCACGTTCAGTTACCGCTGGGCTCTGTCCTTGCTCCTGCAGGGAAAACCGCTGCAGCCGCTGCCGCTGTCACTGCTGCTGCTGACAGCAGACCCTGGCCCGGCTTGTGGGGTCCACGCACTCACACGCCCCCTTCAATTTCTAGATTCCCAGGTGAGAAAATGTAGGTCTTTGGTTTTCCTGAATTATTTAAATCGACTCAGCTCTTTCACAGTTGCTGTACTTTATCTCATTGTGGGTTTTTCTGCTGTTTTACCCGTTTCACCTCTAGACTGCGTTTTGGTCCTCTAGACCCAATCATAGAAGAAATGGATACTTGTGGACTCCATCTGTGGGTGGGGGTGTCTTTCAACTTCCCACCACCCGATGCTGCAAGTCTTCAGGCATTTGCGATGCCATTTCTCTTCCAGAAACGCCATTTCTGTCCCTTGTCTGCTGGTGACGTTCCACTTGTCCTTCAGGACAGCTGAAGCATCTTGTCAATCATTCCTTTCACTCCCTGCAGGATAAGTTTTCCCTTATCCATCCATTGTCATGTGCAGTTTTTAGGTGGCCTTGACTGCAAACCCAGGAGTAGTGGGACCATTATTTACCATTTTCCTCCCTGCATCCACAAAGAGGTCAGTATGAAGTCCACACATGTATTAGTCAGGAGAGACTAGGATGTGCTGAGTAACAACCTCAAATTTCAGTAACTTAATAGTTTATTTCTTATCTTTGTTAATTTACTATGAGTTATAGCAGCAGGTGCTTCTCTACACAGTCACTTAGGGTCAGGGGCTGAAGGAGGCTTGAACATCTAGCTGTAAGATGTGGAATTCATATCGTCGCCTGTGCTGTGTCAGTGGAAGAAAGACAGAGACTCAAGATTTATGCATGATCTCACGGTCCCCACCTGGAAGCGATGCGTGTAACCACACTTAGGTTTCAGTGACCATAGCCAGCCCATCGCGGCAGCTGGCTGTGCGAGGGGGGACATGAGTGGAGAAGGTCCAATATGGGCTCAGCACTGCTGTCTCTGCTGCAGAGCTCAGCTGGTATTTGTCAAATATATGAAGGGACCCTTGAAACCTAATGGAAATACAGGTGCCTGCCTGTGTCCAACAGCAAGGCTAGACTAGACAGCACAGACTTGAAAAAAGACAACTGGTCTCCTGGAGTCTCTCAGCTCCTCTTATGAGAAGTGTGGGAAAAAAATACATACCTTACTCCCAGTTTTGTTTTGACTGTAAGAGGTGATCTATAGAAAGCAATTAGCACAACCACCGATATTTAGTAAATGACTGTGGTTTGTTTCTTATGCCAGGTATTGGCCGTTTCCTGTGCTTGTCCACTCTCCCCTCCTTCCCTCCTCCCGGCCCCAGAAGGCGGGCTCTGAGAGCTGCCCCACCCAGTCCCCTTTGCCTGCAGCCTTCTGGTTGAGTTCAGCCAGCGGAAGCACAGAGAGAAGACAGGAGAGACAAAGGAGATGGAGGTGGACACCCTGGTTTCTCTCACTCCCCTGCTGGCTCAGGGTGCTTCTGGCAATGTCAGGCCACCCCTCTTTCAGGGCTCTGGTCTCAGCTGGGCTCACTCCAGTAGCACCGTTTCCCCTCTTGCCCCTTCAGGCCTATGTGTGGTGATAGCTTCTTGCTGTCGCTGGTCTCTGGGTGCTTCAATGTCTCATTTGGTTTCTTTAGTGCTGCCTGCACGTCTGTAAATAGTCTGTTCTCCAGCGGCTCCTCACAAACCCTCCGGAGCACACTGTCTGCTCCCGGCCCTGCTCCGGGCTGGTATTTACCCATCTAGACTCTGAACTCCTTGGGGCTCAAGTAATGACTCATTTTCTTTATAATTCTCAAACCCAGCCCAGTGCCCAAGATAGAGGATATATTCATGTTTTAAAGAAGCTATTAAATATAGAGTTAATAAATAAGAGTACTAGCTGATATTCGTTGAGTGCTGTGTCTCAGGCAACATCACCTACAATTTCAACCAACTGTAAGGTACCTACCATCATTGCCCTCTAATTTTATGTGATGATATCAGGGTCCAGGAAGGTTGAGCTACCTGTCTTGTATTGTCTTTCTAGAAAGTGGTGAATCTGGGACTTGAACCCCAGGTGCCCGATTATGGGTTTCCTGCTCATAACTCACATGTTAAATCAGTTTCTAGTTCTTAAATGGAAGCTCAGAGGTTACAGTGGCATCTCTAGGTTTCCAAGACCTTTTGGGGAGACAGCACAAAGGCTTTCATTGACACTCCTTCTGAAAGTGTGGAAAATAAGGCTGCCTTTGTTCCTTGTGGGGTTCTAGGTCTATGGTTTAATTGATGTACAAATAAAATTTCAGTGAAAGCACAGGACAAGTTTGCCTGAGGCTTTTCATTTGCCTTCTCCAAGGTGCTGCCTAGTTAATGAGGCCATTGAGAGAAAGTTAGGCTCTAAGTCTGTGGGTGGGATTTGGGGGTACGGGTGATAGCCCATAATGGACGTCTGTGTCTGAAGCTTTCATGGGTTGGCGCTGAGGGTGGAGGGTGGTCATTTCAGCCAAGATAGGAGAGCTAATGAGAGGCGAGCTACCTGCATGGCTTAGGAATATAGATGCAACTTGGAGCCTGAGAAAATGCTTTGAGACCCTGCTTCGAGACACTTCCTCTTCATGCCAATCTTAATGTACTCCCCTGCTCCCTAAGCAAATGAATGCTGAACGCTATCAATACAAATCAGTTCACATGTCATCTCACTGGAGGATCATTCATTCATTCAACAAACATGTATTGAGTGTCTATGTATGTTAAGTGCCACAGGGTACTTGGAAAGGCGTCAGCAAACAACATACCTCAATATTCCATATTTTAGTAGAGATGATAATAACCATGAAAAATATGTGAATTTGATCTTCTGTCAGAGGCGATAGTGATACAGGCTACAGAGAGAAGTGAATCGGGGCACTGGGAGAGGGTGTGCCAGGCGGGCATGGCTTCAGGTTTGACAGGATTGTCCATGATGAGCAGGTGACCCTGAAATGAGTTGACATGGGGAAAGAGTGGGCTCTGGGGTAGCTGATGGAAGGACCAGAAGGTAAAGCAAGTGCAAAGGCCCAGAGGCCAGAGCTTGCCCGGTGTGTCCACGGACCAGCGAAGAGTCCAGTTTGGCCGAGCAGCGTGCTCGAGGGTGAGGAGGTGAGGTGGGAGGAGATTGAATAGCGTACTTTGTCAGCCATCGAGAGGGCTTCAACTCTTATTGAAACTGAGACAGGAGACTAGTAGAAAGTTGACAGCTGAAGAGCCAATGAGCCGGGTTAGCATTAACAGGATCTCTCTGGCCGTAGCGTTGAGCAAAGACCGAGGCAGAGGGGAGGGTTAAGCATCACGTCTGCATGAGTCTTATTGACCCATGATGGCAGCTTGTTTGATGGGGTTGGAGGTGCCGGCGGCACGAAGCGGCTGGAATACGGAAGGCTCTGTCCTTTGCCCAGTCCTCTCTAACATTTACATCAGCATCAGGAAATCTGCTAGACATACAGTTCGTAAAACCTGAAGGAGGCTGTGTCCTAAGTTAGAAGGTGACAGAATGGGAATCCAGCATTAGTAAGACAAACTGGAGCAGTGACCACAACACAGATTATTTTATGGTAAATGGCTTGCTTCCCCAAACTAACCATTTAGATAAGTGAATCATGCTATCACATTGACACTCAGGATAAAATTTGCTGTAAGCGCTAAATGTATGATGTGGCTGTCAAAAAAGTGAATAGCACTAAAATATATATCACTAAAATATAGTACTTAGGAAAAGAGGGGTGAGGACTTGAGTCTTCTCTAATTAAACCACATCTCATACATTGGCATTGTTCTATATTCTCAAAGGGATAGGCAAGCTGATCAGAAGTAAGAGAACAGTGAAGAGAGTAATTATGAAGGGACAAAACTGTGCAGCATAATAATGACTCAAGGAATTAGAGATGTCATACCTGAAGAAAACAAGAATTTTACATGGGTGGAGAGGTGACACCCAGTTTTAAATAACTGATGCTCAACATGACTCAGAGAGAACACTTAGATTTCCCTATGAGATTCCAGTGTAAACGTATTGGCAGAAGTCCCAAATGGATATATTTCAATCTTATGTAAAAAAAAGGTGGTGCATCCAGAGGTGTTCAGAGATGAAAGGATTCGAACTCACAAGTCACGAGTCCTCTAACCCTGGAGGTGCACAAGCAGAAGCAAGGTGGACTGCTAGCCTGGGTCACCTTCCTGGAACCTCCCCGCGCGGTCATCTTCATTGCCTATGATTCTAGGTGTGCGGGACCCACGGCACTTGTGTCTCAATTCTTAGGCTGGGTTGTAAACTCTATAAGGACAATGCACATTATGCATCTATGTTTTCTCCTCAGCACTTACAGCAAGGTTTTACTTATTTTCAATGTTAAAATAATTCTTGGAGAAAGAACAAGCATATGATTCGTGAAGCCATTATCCAGTTGATTTCAACCCTATTTTAGGGCCACACTGGATTTGTCATATTTGTGTAAGAGTAGTATCTAGAAACATTCTACTTCTGTTTTTGACTGGAACATACCTGGAAGGGGAAAGAAGATTCGTTTTTAATCTTAATCTCATGGTTGAATTTTTAAAGCTTCTGTTTGCTTTTCTTTTGGTCACAGCCCTGCTTCTGGAGGGTCTGCCGCAGCAGGGAGCTGAGAAGCCAGTGCAGAGATGTGGTGGTCTCGGCAAGGCAGCCAAGCGTGTGTGAGGGGGTTAGGGGGTGGGTGGGAGCAGAGGGGGTAGGACCTGTGCTGAGTCTGTAACCTTTAGGACCTGCAGAGGGAGAGGGTCAGAGTTGCACGAAACAAGTCAAGGGCTCAATTCATGAATCTGGAGCCAGGCCCCAGGTAGAACAGGGGCCCAAGGATGACGCCGTGGACCTGACACAGAAAGGCAACAAACTTAAGGGGTAATCCGCGATGGCTGGGAACAGCTATTGGCGGCGTGTGGGGATCGAGACCCATCCTTGTGGATTTCCTTCTGTCCCAGGTTCTCACGCATGAGCTGCCTTGTCTAGCCTCCTTAGGGCACAGGCCTGTCGGTGCTCAGAATGAAACACCGGCCGGCTCTGTGCTCTCTCCATCTCCTTCCTCGCAGAGCCAACGAAAGAGGACTAGTGTGTGACTCTACTTTCTTTACGAATTGATTCTGGCTTAGACGGAAGATAGATGCAATGACATATCCAGGAGCCAAAATAACTTCCCTTTGGGTTTCTATCTCCCTTTGTTTGTGAACATAACGAGAATCAGGGAAAACTGGAAGAGGTTCTTCTGGGCTCTATCGGCCGGGGTCTTGAACCCAAGGTTGTACACTCTCGGAACTTCAGGCCTCTGCCATCTTTCAGGATTTCCCTTCTCTTGACAAGCGTGTGTTATTTCAATGAGCATCTTCAGCATTTTGGGGTCACACAGCCATGACGTTCTCAGCCCTTGTGGGTTCCTGGGAAAGAGCCATTTCTGGGTCAGTCTGGCCGTCAAGGCTGCGGCATGAGGGTTGGAGCCAAGTGTTCAGAGCCCCTTTATCACCGTAGACCGTGTCTGCCAGCAGGGAATGTTCTGTTTATTTTCCACTGAGTAACTTTGAACGATTCCTCTCTGTTGTTGAACAATTTTCCTGAAGCTGATGGACCTGAGAAGGCCTCATATTCATCCAACATCTGTTTCTCCGATTTTCCAGGCTCCTCGGTGTTTTGAAGTGCTCAGGACCAGAGTTTTAAGTGCATGTGGGCATAATATTCAGTATATTAATACACACTAGAGACAGTTCTGCCTACTGGAAAGCCAGGTACTACAGGGTTATAAAAGTCATTTGATACCTTGTAAAGCCCAAGACACCTCACCATGGCCCAGGCCCCGTTACTTGATGTAGTCAGGTGATAACACGTATACACTTGTACAGCCTTCTCCAGCAAGTGCCAAAAGTTCATGCTAAGTACTATGTAAATTATCACCTAATTAAGCACTGTTATGGTTTGGATCGAGGGGAAGTGTAAACTCAATTCTCCTTGGAGGGCAATCTGCAGAAATATGATGTTGAATTAATTGTATGGGTCTAGGTCAAAGATCAAAGTACAAGTGGAATTGACTTTGCAAAGGAAGAACTTGGAAAGGATTTTTGTTGGCATCTCAATAATTTCATTTTTCATGGCCAGGCTTCTGCCACCCTGCAACCCATTCTCCTGGGTTCTTTGTAAGTGGGCTCACCACTTATAGAAGAGAGGGCATCCTCTCCCTTCTCTTCTGCAGGCTCCATCTCCTCCAGTTCCTTGGCTGATCCCAACTGAGGTAAAAAAGATTTGAGCTAAATTAGAAGACCTTGAGTTTGAATGTTGGTGCTCCAAATTCCTGGCTGACCTTGGGCAAGTTACTTAACTCTGGGAACCTTAGTTTCCTCATCTGTATAATGGAGATAATAATAGTCACCATATCATTAGGTTGTTGTGGAATCAATGAGATAATTCCCATAATGTTCTCGCATGACGCTTCAAGGGATCAGTAAACATAAGCTTCTACCTAGAATCTTCTCTTCCTTCTTAGGCAGGGGCATAGAGCCCTTTGATGAAGGACAGTCATCTCTCTTAGTTTTGGGGTTGCAGCTGATTTTCCACCCCAGATATACTTCAACTTAAGGAGCCTGTCAACAATTTGTTAATTCAGTAGATTAATTTATTACTTTGTGTGTACCAGGTACTGTGCTCTATGCTAGTTCCTGAGGATGCAAATTTTCTGAGCTTAAATCCCTTCTGTGATCCTGTTCTTGGAACCAGGTATTTACTTTAGTCCTCACCCTCCACCACAGCTCAATTAAGGTTCCCATTGAACTCCATAATTTATCTGAGTGACAGAATAAGAGGGAACTTGGGCTCTGGAGTTCAGTGCTTGTGTTCTTGGGCAGGTTATTTTATTCTACTGCAACTCAGTTTCCTTATCTGTGTTATGAGGCTTATAATAGCCCCCACCTTCCTGGTGTTATGCTGGTCACTTGCCAGTTTGTTCTCATGTCCATTGTTCATTTTTTTCCTGAAAACTTATTTTGCAGGCTCTCTCACATTCCAGCTGTGTTCACTCAGTGGGAGGCACTGGCGAGAGATTTATATATTTAAGATAGAGATCATATTAATTTTTAAGTAGGCGTTTAAAGAATATTGCTTAAAAAGGGCAATTATTTCACCAGAAAATCTCAGTTAATAAAATTATCCGATTTTCGAAAGTATTCTGATAATTCAGCTTTCGATTATGAGTGGCTATCCCGTTCTTTTCTTTATATTTCTCTTGGTATTATTTTGTAAGTGGTAATTAGTTGTTCCAACATAAAGATAATCTTTTTTAAGTCAATCACTAAATCATTTTTTCTCCTGTCTCTTTCCAAAGTACTTTATATCGCCTTTTGAATACTAAATATGACAGAGGGTAAGCTAATGTGTACAGTTCTCCCTAGTCATGAAACTTTCTTATATTTCCTCAAATGTAACTTGAGGCCTTGTAATTTAATGCCGCTGTGCCTTGTACATGTTATTCTCTCAAACAGGAACCTCCTTTTCTCCATCTTTGACTGGTAACCCCCTGTGTATTCTTAATGTTTAATTCAAAGGTTTTCTCACCAGAAAATCATTTCCTTAGCTTGAGGTCTGGGTTAGATGCTGCCATTCCCTTCCCAGCACACTTTTGCCATATATGTGTGTGTGCGTGTGTGTGTGTGTCTATATATATATATATATATATATATATATATATATATATATATGACAAAATATATATATTAATCTGACCTACCCTACTGGCTATAATGGCCTCAGGGACAGTGGTGGAAATATTTCCCTCAACTTGGCTGAGCTCGAAGAATGGGGTTGGAGAACACATCAGACATCAGCAGCTCAACCGAGGGAGCTGGAGTCTTTATTTCCAGCCCAAGAACTGGATACGTTCTCAGGCTGGGAAGGGGAGGGCGTAGTGGTGTTGTGCGAGTCCCCCAGCTGGCTGCAGGAGTTCGAAATGGCCTCGCTCGGGTTTGAGTGCCGCAAGCTCAGAAAGGCCCTATGAGGCTGAGTCTGTTTTAAATATCTCTCTGCCTGAATCATCTCGGTATCAGCTCCTCCAAACTCACGGTGCCTTGGGCAGTTTCCTTTCTCTGGAATGAAGTGTGTATGTTGGCCAGGGCAGGCTGGGCAGAGACAATTCTAGCTTAGCTGATTCCTGGAGGAATGTTACAGTTAATTGGCTAAGAAAGTTCAAAAGAAATGACTCTGAAGAACAAGACATTACCTTTCAGCAAGTTACCTTCAAATGAAGTTACCTTCATTTACCTAGAAGCCATCTTTTGGCTTCTAAACATTTAAAGAAGTTTTGGCTGAGGTGTGCAATCCAGAAGAAATCTCATAGTCCATTGCAGAATAATGAAAGCTGGGGAGGGGGGAGGGGGAGTATGGGCATTTAAGAGATGGCTAGGAGCAATAAATACTGCTCCATGCTACCCCTGCTCTGGCTTCTCTGGGTTAAGAAATAGGTGAAAGAAAAAGGCAAATTAGGGTCAAAATGCCACCTCTTGATCAATAATGACAGGGTTAGACCGGAGGACATAGCTCAGCTGAGATAGCTAAACAGACTGCCGAAATCACAGGATCACATGTTAACAGCCAAACGGACTAGCCAAATGGCAGAGATGCATGGGGCCAGGTATGGGGAAAAGGGCACAGAGATTCCACGCTCAGTCCAAGCGCTACTTTCTCCAAATCTCCATATGTTCAACAGCCTGGAAGCTCTTCAAACCCTGTACTTTTGGGTTTTTATGGAGGCTTTATTACATTGGCGTGCTTGATTAAATCACTGGCTATTGGCAATTGATTCAACCTCCAGCCCCTCTTCTCTCTCTAGGGGTCAGGGATCCGATTGAAAGTTCCAACCCTTTAATCACAGTGTTGTTCCTCCTGGCAGCCAGCCCACATCCTTAGGTGGGGTCCAAAAGTCACCTCATTAACATAACAAAAGACCACTTTATTGCTCTCATCACTTAGGAAATTCCCAGGGTTTTGGGATCTGTGAGCCAGAAAACGTGGAGGAAGACCAAATACATATATTTCTTATAAATCACAGGTTGTAACAGTCTTCCACCCGCTCCATGATTCTCCACTCCCACCACCATCTTCTCCCTCAAGACCCATGGTCAAAATTCTTTTTCCTCAGGAAACCGTACGTTATGATGACAGTTCTTTTTAGTGAGTGCTAACTATGCACCAGATATTTTTCTAAGTGTTTAACCTATATTCAAGCATACTCTCCTCACAACAACCATTTGAAGTAAGTAATCTTTTACTATTAAACTTTGGTAGTTGGCTTCAGTTTGCAAGCTCTGTACTAGCTACCTTGCCTCTCATGCGTTCCTAACTTGAGTCATTCCAGGACCTTTTGGGGCCCCACATAACCATCTCCCACTAGGGTGCGTTGACTGTGTCTTACACAGTCCCAACTGATACTTAAGACCGAGATCTCATTATTTTCTCCCAGCTTTTTTGACTGGCCCAACGGAGTTTGACAACTTCTGGTTTGGTGCCCCTGTGGCTCCCGTCAATCATTTTCATTACAATACTTGCATCATTCTAGCATTTTATTTTATTAGTAAGATGTCATATTTTATTGAGGTATAACATAGTCAAAGAAATATAAAGATCTTAAGTGTACAGTTTAGTCAGTTTTATCAAATGAATACAATCTGCATGTCCCATCCCTATAAAGTACAGAATACTTCCATCCTCAAGAAGTTCCTCATGCCCACGCTAGCCAATTGTTGCACATCCTGATCCAGTCACTGTTTTGATTTCTTTTTTCGTTGTTGGTTTAGCTTTGCCTAGAACTTCATGTAAATGGAACCCTGCAGGATATGCCCTTTTGTACTCCTTCTTTCACTCAGCACAGCATTTTGAGATTCAGTCCATATTGCTGCCTGGGTCAGTGGTGGATTCCTTCTATTACTGGGTAGTATTCCATTATATAAATCTATTGAAATTTGTTTATTCAATGGATATCCTGAAATTTGCTTGTTTTTTGTTGGGTTATATATATTTCTTTTTTCAGTTTTTGTCTTTTGTGAATAAAGAGCTATAAACACTCTTGGGCAAATATTTTTGTGGACATAGAACCTAAGTTTTCTCTTAGGTAGATACAGGTATGTGGAATTCATGCATCATAGGTAGAGGTGTGTTTAATTTTGTAAGAAACTGCCAAGCCACTTTCCAAAGCAGTTGTACCATTTTACATGCTCACTGACAATGTATGAGAATTCCAGTTGCTTTGTATCCTCATCAACACAGTATGTTCAGTTTTCTAAATATTAGCCATGTTAGTGAGCGTGTGGTGGTATCCCCTGTATGGCTTTGATTTCCATTTTCTTATGACAAACAATGTTGAACACTTTGTCATATACTTTTTGGCCAGTTATCTATCTTTCTTTGTGAGATGCCTGCTCAAGTAATTTGCTTTCCACCCACCCTCATCATTTCTGCATAGATCACTTGTATTTTTTTTTTTTGCATTTTAGGTGTTCTTTGTATATTCTGGATACAACCCTTTGTCTAATTTATACTGACGATATTTTCTTTCATTGTGTGACTTGTCTAGTCATTTTCTTAATGGTGTGTTTTGATGAATTGAAGTCCAATTTTGATGAAGTCCAATTTATCTTTTTTTTTTCTTTCTTTTATGGATGGTACTTTCAGAGTTCTGCTTGGAAAATCTTTACCTACAGAGAGGCTATAAAGATAATGTCCTGGGCTTCATAATTTGCTTTTACCTTTAGGTTTCTAATCTATTTTGAGTTGTTTTTTGTATATGGTGTAAGGTAGGGGTTTTAATGTTCTCCCTCCCCCCATATCTAATTATTCCAGCACAAGTTACTAAAAACTTTCTTACCTTATTGACCAGCTTTGTATATTTTGTCAAAACCTAGTTGACTGTGGTAGTATGAATGTTCCCATTCCTAAGTGAAAAGCTCTACATTGACCGGATTTTTAAACCAGCCTTGCATTTCTCAGGCGGACTCCTCTTAGTCAAGATATATTGTCCTCTTACTATATTGCCGGATTTGAATGGCTAATATTTTAAAAATATGTTTTCTATCTATATTCATGTGCCATATAGGTCATTAATTTTCTTTTAATGTCTTTGAATGGTTTTGGGATCATGATTATGCTGGACTCATAAAACAAGTATGCAAAATTGGTGTTATTTTTACTAACTTGATAGAATTTATTAATGACACCACCTGGCTCTGAAACATTCTTTGTCATATGCTTTTTAATTACTAATTCAATTTCATTAATATATAAACTACTTAGATGTTCTACTTTTTCTTGGGTCTGTAGGATCTATGGTGTTAATCCCCTCTTTCATTCCAATACTGATAATTTGTGTTTTTTTCTTTTTTTCTTAATTAGTTTAGGTAAAGATTTATTGATATTATTGATCTTTTTAAAGAACTAAAGTTTGGATTTATTGATTTTCTCTATACTTGTTTTTTTTCTCTTTTATTAATTTTTATTACACTTATTTTATTTCTTTCTTCTACTGACTTCAGATTTAATGTCCCCTCCTTTTTCTAGCTTTTTTGGAGGAAGCTTAGATTATTTACTTTAACCTTTTACTCTTTTCTAATACAAGTGTATGGGGCTCTAACATTTCCCTGAAGCAGCGATTTTGTTGCATCTCAGTGCATGTTTGGATATGTCTTAATTATCTTTCAGTTCAAGGTATTTTCTAATGGAGCTATTTCTTCTTCAACCTAATCAATTTGCAGTATATTTCTTAATTTTCAAGTATTTAGAGATTTTTTGAATACATTTTGGTATTGGTTTGTTATTTTAATTCAGTTGTATTTATTTTTAAAAAATTTCTTGAATTTATCAGGGTGACATTGGTTAATAAAATCATATAGGTTTCTATGTACAAATCTATGATAGACTATCTGTATATTGTATTAATTCTGTTGTATTTTTGAGCATATGTTCTGTATGATTTTAATTCATTCAAATTTATTGGAGCCTTTTTATGACCCAATAAATGTTTGATATTGGTGAGTATTCCATTGACAAATGAAAAGAATGTGCATTCTGGAGTTGATATTTGTACTGTTTCATAAATAATCAAAAAAACCAATTTAGTTTAATCATGTTGTTTAGATTTTCTAGATAATTCTTAAGTGTTTGTCTGCTTTTTGCACCAAATACTGACACAGTAGTGTCTATGATCTCTAGCCATTAGTTTATGTTTATCTATTTGTTCCTTTAGTTTTTTAGTTTTGCTTTATGTGTTACAAGGCTTTCTTATTTGGTAAATGGGAATTTAGTATTGCTCTTTCTTCCCGATGAATTAGCCACGCTGTCATTTTTAAATATCTCTCTCTATTTCTGGTAATGCTCTGTGTCCTAATGTCCATTTTGCCTGATGTTCAGATAGACATTTAGCTTTCCTACGACTAGTATTGGCATGTTATGTGTTTTTTAATCCTTTATCTTTAATGTACCTTGCCCTTCGATTTAAAGTGCATCTAAACTTATACAGCATATGGTTTTGTCTTGCTTTTTTCTTTTTTAAAAAAATTCAGTCTTGCAATTCCTGCCACTGATTGGTGTTTTTAGCCCATTTACATCATTATTTATACTGTTTTATTTTATATGTCCTTTTGATATTTGTTTTCTTTTTGTATGCTATGAATTAATACTCTGTTCTTCACATAAGATCCTTACAGAAGTATATTTCCTTTGTCCTTTCTGCTATTTTTGCTCTACATTTTACTTGTACATATGCTACTTTTCACTTAAGTCAATTATTTTTTAAATAAATTAAGAAACAAGAAAACAAGTATTTTATATTTACCCATATAGTTACCATTTCTTTTTGTGTTTGTGTGTGTTTGTATGTGAATGTGGAGGCTCCAATTATACATTTCTTAGACCACTTGACATTGTCCCTCCAAGGCTCTGCTCGTTTTTTCAGGCTTTTCTTTTTCCTTGCTTCTGTTTGAGCTGTCTCTATTGCCCTGTCTTTGAGTCACTACTATTTTCTCTGGAAGTATCAAATTTGTCATTAAACCATTCTATTGATTTTTTCACTTCAGATATTATAATTTTATTTTTAGGTATAGGGTTTTTATCTTCCTTCCTTTCCTTCCCTTCCTTCCTTCCTTCCTTCCTTTCTCTCTCTCTCTCTCTCTTTCTTTCTTTCTTTCTTTTCTTCTTTCTTTCTTTCTTTCCTTCCTTCCTTCCTTCCTTCCTTCCTTCCTTCCTTCCTTTCTTTCTTTCTTTCTTTCTTTCTTTCTTTCTTTCTTTCTTTCTTTCTTTCTTTCTTTCTTTCTTTTCTTCTTTCTTTCTTTTGCTTTGTTACAGCAACCCAAGGAAAGCAACTTTCCATGCCTTACAAAATGGCCCTTTAACATGTAGCCTAGTGACTGGCCTGGGACTCAAGAAGACACCTCAGAATATTTTAGGATCTCACTGTATTTATCTGTTTGTTCCATCTCTGCCCCCTCAGCGCAGCAAGAACACGTTCTGCTTGGCCTTATTGCCTTCGGTGCAGGCCACGTAGTTCCCTCAGGAAGGAAGCTGTGTGGACGTGGGCCCCTCCTTGTGTGCTGCTGTTACCCCCCAAGCGGCCCAGCTCTCCACTGGCTGTTGCTCCGTGTCTGAATTATTTCATGTGTTTCAAGTTTTAAAAGTATATGGTAGGAGGATAGTCCTGTAACAATTACTTCACCATTTAGTATAATTTCCCATCTGCGAGACTATCCCTTTATATGGACAACTGTACGAGAAATGATAATGTTATGGTCCCCTCTTCCAAGAAGTACGGCAGCATGTTTTATGGACTGGGTGGTGACAGAGCTAGCCTGGAGCCATTTCCAATCCTACCCGGATGGCTGTTTGCAAGTGCATGTGGTCTCAAATGGCACAATGGAGATGGATCTCATCCCTGAGGAGCCTCAGGTTGGGGAATCAGCCCGCTGAAGGACAGACATTGCACATGTCAGATGAGTTTTAGTTGGAGGGGCCAGTAGAGAAGCTTCCAAACAACTTCCAAAGCATCCACAGGAAAGACATACTGCTGCCCATTTGCCAGGTCCAGAGAGCACGAAGCCACCCACTCCAGCCAAGCTGCCCTTTCTCCTTGGCCTCTTCTCCTTGGCAGCCCATTCTCTTTGAGGTTTATGAGGTGTGCGGCAGCAGCTAGTGAATGGAGGAGGAATGAGAAGAGAAAGGGGGCGGAAGCCAACCATGCCTTCTGTAAGGACAGCTGCTTACCTGGCCTTATGTGGGGGTGGCTGGGGGAAGAAGTCCAGCCTCGAATGAAGACTCAAGTGTGAATGGTGCCTTGGGCTGACACTTTCAGGAACTAAGTTGAGATTGTGTTTTGTGACTTCATATGGCTGTAGAACTATATGCGTGAATTACAAAGTTACAGTTTCTGACAGGTTTTCATCTTTCCCCTCTGAAAAAAATTTGAAAAATGGCCATAAGAGACAAAAATGCAATGTTTTATCACATTCGATGAATTGTGCTTGTCTCTTCCGTGGGCTGTGCTTTGAAAATTCTCTTGAACTACTGAGAGAAATTTCATGAATTTCTTCCCCAATCCTCAGGCCAGATGAGGTCTGTCAATATTATCCACACACATTGAAAGCCTGCTACACTTGGGAGATCGAGGATTTTACAAGTTGTTTGCCAGGGTTGTCACCAGATTCAAGTCTGAGTATTAAGGAATCTGGTGTCATGAAGTCCCTTTCTCTGCTCTAAGGCCTTTGTCAGAAATGGGGGGAGGGTGTGTTGCTCTTTTTGGAGGGGTGAAAAAGTGTCAAGTAAATGACTTGGAAGATTACTTTTACTGTTGATTTTATTCCCCAAGGACAAGGATGAGGAAAGGAGCGGTGTCTTAAAATCCCATCAACAGTGATGGACAGGTAGCACAAGGGCTATGCCAGAAGCTACTTTTTGGTGACTTCAGTTGTACAGACTCTCTCTCGACTATTTCTTGGGTAACTCTCAGCAGTTAGTTTCATTTGGAAAGACAAACAGCATTATAACCAAAGAAAGTCTCACTCTATGGCCTTAGAATTATCACGCAGCAAAATCACTATCTGCAGCCAAAGGACACTTTGTCACAGTGGCAGAGCAAGCATGGCTGAAGGTATCCTGGGGAAAAAGAGAAGCCTGTCTAGACAGATTGGAACGTCTCATGTGCCTAATTAAACAGTCCCTCTTAGGACTGGTGCTGTGTGAAAAGCTCGCTTGTTTATTAATTACTTGTGAAACACACCTTTAAAGAGGTGCCATGCACTTCATCCTCTTCCATGGATTCATGGGGATTGGGAGCCCAAAAGGGCCCTAGGGATCAAATAACCCAGCGCTGTAAGTTTCCAGATGAGAAAAACCTAAGATCACAGAGATCAGAGCAGATGACACGGCTGAGCCGTGCCGTGGTGGCGATGACAACATGAGAACCAGGTTTCCGACACCTGGGCCAATGCTCCTTCCACCATGCCAGCCTGCTGCTCCACAGAGAGACGACGTGACCACCCAGAGATGCTGCTGGGGAGGCTCGTTGTGGTGATTTAGATCCCCACATGGCTGTCTTATTTATGAAAGTCCCCTCATTCCTGGTATCCCTCTGGGCTGTCAGGGTGGCTATCTTCTTTAAAAATATCAATGCCCCTCAGTGGAGTCACAGAAGCCAGGCATGGTTCTCCTAGAGGCAGTTCCTGAGGCAAGGATTGGAGTAGCTTATTTTGGAGATGATTCTGGGAGCACTGGTGTGGGAGAGGGGAGGAGACAGGGGAGACAGGGAAACCAAAAGGGTAGCCTATGGGGCAGGTGACTGCTACAGGCACCCCTGCTCAAGCCCTTTGGGGAATTCTGGGGGGAACTGTCAAACATTCTTCAGAGCTGTCCTGTCAGAAAGGCAAGGCAGCTAGACTAGTTGTCTTCTTACTCTCATCTGTCATTGGTTGACAGTTACTCCCAAGAGCCATGGAGCCTTCCGTCTCCAACATGTCATGCTTGGGCCGGGCACTAGGTCAGAGGGTCACTAAAGTGCATGGTATGTCCACAAGGGCACATCCGTGCTCGCAGAGTTGCTGTCTGTCGGTCCTTCCCAGCCCAGTACGACACCTGGAGGCTTGCCTGCATGATATCTAATGACAGAACCATGAGGCAGACGGCTGACCCGTCAGGGGTGCGAGGAGCCGTGATGAAGAGTCCGGGTAAATAGACCACTGAGAACTGGGGGCCTATGTGGTTCGAGATGGCCTTACAACGCGGGGCCCTGGAGGTCTCAGCTGTTTATAGGTACCTGACACGGCCTAATGAATCGCAGCCAACAGTTTAGAATCACCAGCCTGTCCACAGCCTTCCTCTCCACTTCCACTCTCAGCCCCAAATTCACACAAGCTATGGGCAGTTAGGGAGTAAAAGACACCATAAAACTCCCCTTAACTTAAATGATCTCAATCTATTTCAATTCAAGCCAAACATTTCCATTCCATTTTATTTATGACTCAGTATAATAAGATCAAACATTCATTGATTAACTTTTATGTGCTCAATAAGTATGCCTTTTATGACCTTACAGTGAGTAAATCAACTGGAGTAGGTTTGTTAAAAGATTGGGACATCTTGAGTCTGTTTACTGATCTCAATCTCCAAATATGCTTCCACCCTGCTTGTCAATCAACTGGTATAGCTTAGGGGAAAGAAAGTTGGATTTCAAGTCAGTTTTAGTTCTGGGCCATAACTCAGGGACTGTTTATTTATTCAGCAAATTGTTGGGAAATCCTTATCACTGAGCCTTTCTTTCAGAAAAATGAGGTTCTCCGAATGAGGCTCCGTACCTTTCTGTGTTCTCCGAGGATGTGTGGAATAATAGATAGGAAGCCACTTTGTAGCCTGGAACGCTCTTCTTGTATTCATTCTGCGAGCATACAGCAGGCGCTGTGGTAGCTGTTGCATATCTGGTGATAAAAACCGCTGATTCTCGCTTTCATGGAGTTTACAGTCTAGAGATGGTCAATGGTATGGGGAACATTTACAACACAAATACCGGTGACATGCCATCTCTGTTTTTCGGAAGTTTATGATCTAGGGAAGGAAAGGGAAAGTGCATGAGAAATAACGAGGCAGCACGTGTGGTTCTAGAGTAGTGTGCGAAGAAAGAATTATTTAAAGGATGGGTAGGATTTCAATAACATAGCCCCGGAGAGATATGGGCATAGCAGGGACTGTCGCGGCTGCTCCCAGGTCCCCCTGAAGGCCCGTGGCTGGCTCTTCGCTCTCCTCACCCACCTTCTGTGATCTTGTATCTCCCCAGCCTGCACTGGCACCTCCTTTTTGGAGACCGGCCCTTGGCTCCCCCTACCCTGCAGACAGCTGGAAGTGCCTGGGAGTTCACCTCCCTAGGGCAGCCCTTAGCTGAAAGGCTCAACAATCTTGCCTACCACTGGGACAAACTCGGAGGCATAATTTACATGGAAGAGCACCCCATGCCAAAGTTACTCTGCCTGAGACTTCGCCTGAAATCACACCCTTGTCTGGCCTTCTTCTCTGTCACTGTCATACTTACCCTCCTCTTGTTGGTTTCTCTTGGGCATGCTTCCTTAGTAACTTGCTTGTGCACAAATTCTTGTCTCACAGTGTGTTTCTGAGGAATGCAGCCTAAGACAGAGGGCCCTCCAGGTAGAATTAATGGGCTGGGGAAGTTTTGGATGGAGGGAGCTGTGATTGGGAACAGCATGGTTTATGGCTCGTGGGTGGAGACTGAATCTGACATTGAACCACGTCAAATGTATTTATTCATGAAACATTTATTGGGCGATTCCTGTGAGACCAGCACTGGTTTTAGCTTTGGGATATATGAGTGGAAAAAAAATAAAAAGATGAAACCCTTGACATGGTGGAGCTTATAGTCTAATGGGAGAGAAAGAAAATAAAGAATAGACGTAAGACATCAATTTTATATGCAGTGTGTTAGAGGGTAAGAACTGCATGACGAATACAGAGGTTTATTGATTTCCTATATCTTTGGGGAAGGTTTTGCCAATGAGGCATGGTAAGGTGACCTGTGATTTGAGGTTTTCAATTGTTCTTTATCAATGATTTATTTGAACAGGTAGAGATTCAGAGTATACCTTAGCAATGACATGGGGGAAAGTATCTTAAGGTTGCTAAGAGGATTATTATTATTTGTATGTTGTCATCTAACAAATAACCCCCAGTTTAGCAGCTTAAAAGGACCTTGGTTTCTGCGTGGCTTCTGAGGGTGAGTGAACTGGCTGAGGCTTGGCTGGCTCAGGGGTTCTCACAGGACCAGGCGACAGGTTGGCTGGGCTGTGGGCATCTCAAGGTCTGATTGGTAAAGGATCAGAGGCTTGGCCTCCAGGGCCACATGCCTTTCTGTAGGTCTTGGTGGCTGTCCACCAGAGGCATCAGTTCCTTGTCACACAGCTCTGTCTCTATTGGTCCTCAAATGTGGCGGCTTACGCCCCCCAGAGTAAGGGCTCTAAGGTGGAGAAAAGGGAGGTAGTGGGGAGGGGGAGGAACATGAGAGTCACAAAAGAAGGGAACAAGCTGGAAGTAACAGTCTTTTTTGTATCTCAGTCTGGGAGGTGACATCCCATCCCTTTCGCCACATGCTATTCAGTAGAAGCAAGTCACTAGCTGCAGCCCACACATGAAGGGTAACCCAGGAGGATGAGTGCCAGAAGGGGGACATCATAGGGACCGTTTCAGAGGCTGCTTGCACAATGATACTTTGTATTTGGAACATGAGAGCATCACTGGATCCTTGCTTTCTGAGATGTGGGGACATGGGGTCAGGTCATTTTAAGCTTATCACCGGACTGATTCTTGCACGAAATGGGAGATAAGCCATCAAAATTCAAACTCTTAATCTTATAATATAATAATATTATTGCAGAAAGCCTATTTCATTCTCTAAAATATGATGTTTGTCATACAGATATGACTGCATTGGAGTATGCAAAGCTAGTTACCTACTATAAAAATTTTGGAAAAGTCCCCCAATTTGGGGGGGAAATTCTGCAGTGGGGGCTGCTCTGGCTTCCACTTCTCAAAATCAGAGCATATTCAAGTTTAGAATAAAAGTGAGTTTTTCTTTCCTGATGCATATTGCTACTCTTCCTCTGACCTCTGGTGCCAGTGTAGCAGTGAGGGCGGCTACTACCCCACCCCCTGCCTCTGCGGGGTTGCCAGTTTGGATAATGAACTCGGTGTGGACTTATGCGTAAGTGTTGGCACTGGTTCCAACCAGCAGGTGGTTGTAAAAGGTGAATCAGGATCATTTCTGATGAAAATGATGATACAAGTTAAGAGTTGAAAGATAAACCACTGAAAATCAGGAGTTCCTGAAACCCCGAAATCTTGCTATGAGAATTACAAACATCTAATGATGACTTGTTTAAATAAATCTGCACTGTCCCAACCTCATCACCTGAGTGACCTACTCTGAGTTAGTTACCTTTAGTTTGCAAATTTCCCCTCTTTTCCCACATTTACACAGATTAAAATAACTTCAAGCTGTGGAGCTCAGATTTTAGAGGAAGAACTGAGACTGGGAATTATTTTCCAGCCTAATCGTTCTCTTAGTGAATATACATTTGGAGCTAGTGACCAACTGAAGGGTCGTGTAAACAGAGGCGAAACATCAGAGGGGAAGGGCGGAGAGCATTTCTGAAGGAAGAATGGACATCAGGGGTCTCTTCTTTGCCTTTTATGAGCGGCCACCCAGACGGCCAGGGTGCTGCAGCAGGCCGTGGTGTTGTGAGAGATAACAATGGAGACTCCAGGATGTCATAATCCAAACACCGTCTCAAACAGGAGGGAAGACTACCTCACAGCCCAGCCAGTCCCCACACCCTGGTCCTCGCTGTCTTCTGCCTCCTTCCCCACACCTCTCGTTTTTCACGTGATCCTGGTTGGGCCCGGACGGCCCTCCGACACCTGGCCGAACGATAAACATGAATGACTGTGGTGGGCCTGTCAGCCCCAGCGCTTTGTGAAATAACCGCTGATCTACAGCCGGGCTGGAATTGACTTTCCAGACTGTCCCACTGACAGGCGCTGAGGCCGGCCCCACGCCGCCCGTGCCCTCGTCACCCCGTGGTCTCTAAGAGCCAGGCGTCGTGAGGAGCACATCTCCGTGTGCCCCCCCAGAGTCAGTTACAAATCAAACGCTGTGCTTACAAACTCTTACATTTAGAAAAGAACACTTTGCAGTGATTAAATGTTTATGCATGGCACACACTTGAAACTTTGATGATTTATTCAGACTTCATAACTTACAGTAAAAATAAATTCTTATTCAGCATAATATATATATGAAAGATTTCTTTTCCCTGCATATGGAGCGTCCAAGATGCTGGATGAAAAAAAAATGTGTCTGTTTTCCTGTGTGTTTGCTGGGTTCTTTTTTTTTTTCTTCATGGTCTTCATAAATCCAGGGACCTCCTTCTTGGACCACTAGCCTCTCTCAATAGAAGCGTGTTTTCACTGGGATTTCCACGTTCATAATTATTCTTCTCATTTCTCTGCCATGAGAAGACAAGCTGGTATTTCATTGCTTTGGGGAAGTTAATAATATGGTAGGCAAAACATCAGGAAAAATTATAATGAATGAAGCTATACAAATCGGAGGCAAACACATGTTGCTGTTTAAAATGTTCCTGTCATAAATCCTGGAAATTTCACTATAGTCACAAGCAAATAACTCTTTAACGCATAAACACTCAATTAATTAAATGTAATATGCTATATAAGTTTGAACGAGTTATAAATAGAGAAATGGTCAAATAATGGTACTTGAAACCACTGGCATAGGGAGTTCATCTCTTACTCTAAACTCCTCAACTGGACTGAGACCCTCCCACTGCCCTTTTTAAAAAGAACGATGTGCATAGTTTATAAATATAGCAGAGCTGACTCCTTACTCAGTGTGGAGTGACCAAACCTCACACCCAGACGTAAAAAAAAAAAAACCCAAAACTTTTCTCGTTTTAAATTTCTATCTCTTGGGATGCCTCCGGAGCGGCTGTTGGAAGAGTTCTGTTTTCCCCATTATTTCCAATTTATGGAACCAGGGGCTTTATTATCCTCCTGCTCCTCTTAAGTTTCTTGAACCATTTTTATACGGTGCTTAAGGGGACACATCTCACCTGACTGATATTTCGTAATCCCTAAATAGCTGCTCCTCAGATGTGACTCTGAGAGCACTCCTGATGGAGGGGCAAACATTCAGAGAAGTGCAAAGACTTTTCTGATACTGGGCTGAGTTAGACGGCTATTCTCTGTGCTTTTGCACCACCTCATGCCGGTCACTGTATTGACAGTAATGTTCAATATGTTTCTTTCGTTCGTTCGTTCGTTCGTTCGTTCATTCATTCATTCAGCAAATATATAGCCCAGCCCTGGTAGAGAGCCAGACACTGGAGAGCTATGATGAACTAGCTGTGAAAAAACCCTCTTTATTTTAGGGTCCACTGTGTTTTTATACATTTAGTTGAACTAAAGTAAAATAATTTTATAAAGGGAAAAGACTTGGGAGACTTCCTCTTCAACACCTTCATTGTACAACGAGGAGGCCTTGACCTGAGTAACATGGTGTCTTGTTTTCAGCCTCAGAACTGACTGGACCCAGAGTTCAGTTCTTTTTTGGTGTCTTTCCCCAAACTCTGTGGCCTCTACTCACTATCTTTTAACTGTGCAACACTTGTAAAAACGATGTAACTGTTATGGAACAGATGAGTACAAGAACAGACCTTTTTACAAAGAGTTTTTGGGCCACTTTTCTTTTTATAGAAACCAGGAAAATCACAGCTGTTGATACAGAGGCATTGACTTAGCCTTAAATTTAAAAAAAACCAAAAAACAAAAAACCAACAACAAATGAATACTCACAGAAGTGATAGCTCTTAGTGTAAAGGGTAATGTGTAACACCGTATAGAAGTTTTAGAGCTATACAATATTTTTCTATGGAAGTTAGATTTGTATGGTTCAGTTTTGCGGCATCAACAACAAAATGCCCCAGACCTTGAGGCTGTCACAACACACCTTTGCTTCTGCCACGTTAGAGAAGGTGGGTTGGCTGCCCTCCAGGAACCAGGATGAAGGGGGCGCTTATTGGAGATGTGCTGCCTTCACAGCAGAGAGAGATGGGCAGGAGAGAGCCCGCCAACATGCACGCGATGGGTTTTAAGTCTTCTGCATAGACAGGGTGTGTATCGAGTCAACTTGCAAGCAGCCCCACCTCAATGGGGTTGGGGATACGGCATGAAATCAGATCAGGGGAACAGCAGCTGGAGCGATGTAACTTTCGGTCCTTCTTGTTCTTTGCCTGCCTTCAAGAGCTTCAGCCCCTCTCTACCCGGCAGAGTCCTGCTCACTGTTGGGGCAAATATGGACATCCGAGGAGGCAGGAGTAGTCTCTTCCCTCCTGCGAGGGCTCAGGGTGCAGACCTCTTGTGAAATTTATCCCACTCTGTTGTGTTTCATTCATTTTTCCTAAGAGCCCACCACTGTCTCAAATGCAATGTGGGTTTCTCAGAAATGCTTGTTGTGTGGAGTATGGCTGGAATGTTTATCATGTTGTGGTCGTTGGGAATTGAAACAATGTTTATAGATGATTTCAGAAATCAAGACCCATGTATTTAAATCCTCTGACTAAGAAATGATTGTCTGCGAGACTGTCTCCTGGTAATTCCTCTTTTACTGGAGACACGAGCTCTACGGAAGCAGGAATTTTCTCTACATAATTCTGTGTTGTCAGTTTGATATCTAAATACCTTGAGGTGCCCAGATAAAAAATGTTATCACAGTTAATCGTACTGCCTTGTACGTAGCAGGTTCTTCATAGATTTTTAAAAACCAATTTGCATATAACAAAGGGAAAGGAGAGAATGCGGACTTTAGTAATAAATCTAGTGGTATACGCTGTAACACCCCTTGGACAGAGAAGCTAAGGCACATGAACATTTCCGAGGCTATTTCCTTTTTTAAAAAAATGGAGAAAAAGCAGAAGAAACAGAAGGACGATAAAGAGGAGAAAAAAGAAGGCTGATACTGTATAGAAAACTGAACCATGTCTGAGTATTTAGTAACTAACTGACCAGAGATGCAGCTGTCAAGAGTGCTCTGAGCATCTGGGTGGTTCTGAATATGAAATCACAGGGATCCAGAAGCCCATTCTCCTGGCTCTCTGACACCTCATTCTGGAAGCCTCCAGAATGCCCATGACAGCAAATGCCGTCTGCTATGGGCCCCATGCTCTGTTACTGAATTTTTCATCCCACTTCCTGCAGAGTGTCCTTGCAGACCACCCTCCATGGATGGACATTCTTTCTCATGTCACAAATGCTTTGCAGTTTAAAGGGGTGCCGTCTTAGGAAGGAGAAAGAAGGCAAGACGGAGAGAATAAAGTAGGTGAAGGATGAAGGGAAGGGGAGAAGAGGTCACCAGAGAAAGAGAGAAAGAGAAAGAAAAGAGGGTAAAGGGGGAGGAGAAGGGATGGAGATGCTGGTTTTGAACTCAATGAAATGAAGTTCTAAATGATGTGTGTATATCTATTGTATATTGAGAGGAAGGAGAGGAGAGGAGAGGAGGAGAGAGGGAAGGGAAGGGAAGAACCAGCTCTTCCTTTGATAAAACTCACCCTTCTCCAGATGTTAGGACAATGAGTGGAATGAAGCTCCCATTTCGTGAAGACTCCCTGCTCACCAAGTACTTTGCTAAATGTTTTGCATCTATAATCTTACTGAGTTTCTATTTTCTTATATAAGTTTATGGCTTCCTCCAGGAGGTGAAGAAATTGGCTCAGGATCAAGAGGACTAGTGAATGGGTCACGTCTCCACTGCCATGGGGTTTAAACCCAATTGCAAATCATTGTCCTGATTCAACAGACAGGACACTAATTATTTAAATATGCATATAAGCCTGAAAGGCAGGGAGGAGACCCTTCTTGCTGATTTCCAGGAGCCCGTAGGAGGAAATTCAGCCCAGAATTGGGGGTTATGAGAGATGACTATTAGAGCCAACCAGGTTTAGCACAGTGAGTCTCAAATATTTGGGGGAGACATTCATTAATGAGCTGAGGAGGAGATCACCTGTGCTCAATAGACTTGGCAAATACCGACTTAATCAGCGGGGCGTCTCGGAGCTCCGATATGCTAATATGCACCTGGATTCTCGAAGAGGAGGTGCAGCCTGCAGTGTTCCCCAAATCCATTGCACTCCAGCCCCTGTCTGGACATCTTTGGAGTCTCTGACTTAGGTCTCTAGTGGGAACTTGTCAGAACGGCTGCCCAGGGATAGTTTCCATAAGAGATGCCAGCTTCATGTCACATGGCCCTGCGCCTTTGCCACATCCATGGTTCTACAGCTTCTCTAGGACTTTTAGAATCAAAGCTGAGATAAGGATCTCTTTAGGTGCCTGGAAGCCAGAGCAGAAGAAGGGAGCCCCTCCACATGGTCCTACCCACTCGGAAGTGAGGGGTGAGGATGGAGCAGATGCAGGAGAAAGAGAGGTGGGCAGTGAGGCAGGATGGCTGTCCAGCCCCCTGCCCCCAGCTCTGCCTCTTCCCAGTGTAATAACCCAGCTCCCGAATCCCATCAGATGCCTGACCTCCTTGCATGGAATCCTGTCAGCAGTTTGAGCCAGTTTTCTCAGGATTTCCACTAAGTAACAATGTAATAGAAATGGGCACCGTGAAAGCAAGCAAAACTATATGCAAAGTGTTTAAAATAACTATAATTCCAGTTTTGTTTGCATGGAAGGAAACGTTAATAAAGGGAAGAGGGGCGGTAGGGTGGAAGTGGGAGGGGAGGGGTGGTATTAGCCAGCCAAGTGCTAAGGATTTCTCAGGATCACATTCAGTTCCACCAACAGGCTGAAAGATCCTTTGCAGTATCTGAAAATATCATCACATTTATTGCTTCATAAACATGTTCTTTTTTAAAAACTTATCCACAGAGATCCACATGCAGATATTATCCTTAGTCACACAGGCACATAAGTCACAGTTTCTACCTGAAGGAGCCACACTATCCTGGGGGGAGAATAACTATGAACATGCAAATGCACGACGTGGGCTCTTTTCTGCTTGTTTTCATCCAGGTCCATTGCACACCCCCTCCTAATCTGCTTTGTGTCCCAGGGAGCGGCCTCTGCACACTGCATGGCCAGACGCCCCCCTCAACCGGCCTGCAGAGCCCTTTCTGGAGATGGGTGGTAGGGAAGGTAACGCCCGGCTTTCTGCCTTCCGTGTGCTTCGGAAACATCACTGACGCTATTTCCCTTACTGGTCTGATTCCCACAGTGGTCCAGTTCCTGTGAGAGCCCCCCACTTCTGGGCTGATGCAGGTCTGAGCTCTGGTGACACAGCCTGCTCTATGACCCGGTGGCCCAGCAGGGAAAGTGGTTTCCCGCTGCTGCTAACCTCTGGATGGTCTCACTGTGTCCCCTTTGCCCTTTTAGCCAATGCCATTGTCACCAGGTCCTTATATTAAAGGCTCCTTTGTACTCCCTGGCACAGCTTCCCTTTCTCTGAAAGGACGGAGACTAATACATCAACTGCACTAAGAGTCCTCATAGAAGGAACCGACACGGGGGCAGGTCAGAAAAGTCTTCACAGTGGAGGTGACAGAAGTAGCCTGTGAGAAATCCACAGGCATCAGCTGTACAAAGGAAAAACGGGTCTTCTAAGGAAAGCTACTAGTAAGCATATTTTGTCTTGACTGTAGGGTTCATTGGGTAGAATTGTTTACATGGGAAAGCTGGGGCCAGGCTGAGAGGGTCTGCGCATAGGACACACGTCCAATTTTAGTTTGGATGCGCTCTGGGTACAATGAGGGAGCCAACATAGCAGGGAGGCAGGGAAAGGTGAACTCGAGGGAAATAAACACATGTGTCTGAAGCAGAGAGAACAGCCAGAAACAGAAAAGGCATATAAGTAAAAAAACCCTGCCGAAGGCCAGAGTCAATAACGTTCTCTTACGTTTGTACTGCATTGCTCTGCTATTACTTTCAGGGGGGTTACCCATCTATCATCACAGATAATCTGCTCGTTCCTTGATTTACTCTTTTATTTAGCCAGCGTTTGCTGAGCCGTTGCCCTGTGTCGGGCTCTGCTTGTCATGGGGCGCACAGAGACAAAGCAGACTGGGCCCTGCCCTAGCTGTGCTCAGAACTGGGGGGTAGGGGGAGAGTAGGGAAGGGAAAAGGTGCCCTCTACTGGGGCAGAATGAGACAGGGAGGGGGTTTGGACAGCAAAGACTTGATGGCTTGCAGTCTGGAGAGGTCTGCAAATGGAATTGGCAAAACTTGGCAACACATCTGGGGTTAATGGGAGAGAAGAACTAGGAATACATTTCTTGAGTTTCAGGATTGCCACATGCCGGGAAGATAGTGGCTTGTGGCATTCTTATGACAGGCGTGACTCAGGATGATGAATAAACCACGGCGTTGACAGGTCAGGTCGATCATTGAGAGACTGAGGCAAAGCTGGAATTCAAACCAAGAGGCGAAGCACTGATTGCGTTTGTCTTTGTGTTCATCTTACAGATTTCCGGGGGTGGAGGAGGGATGGGGACCCATTGTCATAGCTCTTGTAAAAATGCATATTCTCTTTTGAAAGGGCAAGAACTTTAGTGTCTTACCTTGTTGGGCTTAATACCCAGTTCCATCACTTAATTATTATGTGGCTTTCAGCAAATTGCTTCTTGGTTCCCATTTCCCCATCTCCAAAGGGCGATGCCGGTGGACAAGATGGGCAGTGACACTGCCCTCCGAGTTCGGGCATGAGATACTGGAATAGAAAGAGCTTAGTGAATTTTCATTTCAAAAAAAAAAGAAAGAAAGGAAGGAAGGAAAGAAGGAAGAAAGGAAGGAAGGAAGGAAGGAAGGAAGGAAGGAAGGAAGGAAGGAAGGAAAGAAGGAAGAAAGAAAGAAGGAAAGGGGCTTAGTGCCTGTATTGGCATGCGCTATGTGTTTCCCAAATGTTACTTCCCATTCACCTTACTTCTGTCTTTTTATTCCCTGATGTGCGACTTTGTATTTTAAAATGACAAGGGAATAAACTATCCCTGTGTTTTAGAAGATGCTCATCTACCCTCCTCATGAGTAGGTCAATCAGGGAGGATTTCGATGGCAAAATGCCATGCTATGAATGAAACAAAACAAAACAAAACCCTTAGGTTGTTCCCAGATACCCAGGCATAACTAAAACTTAAATACATTTTAAAAAATGCTCAGCTGGCTCTTCAAACTTTTGGAGGTATGTTCAGGTATTTGGGGCTCTTCCACATATGAAACACGCTATGTTTTTGTAATACTGGCAATTTGGTGGCAGATGCAGCTGAAGTTCCATAGAATGGAGTATGTAAAAGCGAGGAAGCAATTAAGGCGTTTTTAGTTCCCTCTGAGGCTTGCAAAAATTGCTTAAATATAGCCATCCAAAACAACATCCATTTTTTTTTATTTTTATAAAAGCCGAATTTAAATGTTATTAAATGCTCGACCTTTTGGCCGGGAATAGATGTCAAGTTTTTCTTTTTATTGTTATTTTTAATTTAAACAAATGTTGCCTTGGATTGCTTTCCCTTTAGTAGAATGTTTGTGAGTCTCAGAGGAAACTCCAATCCTGTTTTTTTTTTTTTTTCCTTGCTGTAACGTTTACAAAGGACACTGCTTCTCTACTTGAAGCGAATGCTGCAAATATCACATGCATACTGCAGCAAACGGCCTGGTCGTTGCCCACTCTCTTCTCCTTCATGTCTCTGCCATTTGGAATCCAGTGCACCTTTCAAGGTCCAGCTCAATTTGCCTGTAGTGGAGAAAGTGTGGACGTAGCTGCCAGGGGAGAATCACAGCAGTGATGTGATTGGGCTCCCAGTGCCGGCAAGTTCAAATCCCTTGGGCTGCTTGCTTACACTTGTTTAGCCCCCCTCTTCCCTTCCATCAGATGGGAGTCATTGTACTTCATTGGGTTGCTGAGAGGAGAACATATGTAATAGTCAGCTGTTGTGACTGCTGTCCAACATCCATCCCCCTTCTTTTGGTAATAGCTCCACCTGGACTTTGGATTTCGCCATGGAGAGATGGTCATTTCAGGTGACCTGTCTCTCCTGGCCAAGAGGTGGCCGTGTGACCAAAGCGAGACCAATCAATCAGAGGTTCTCTCCCTGGAATTGGAGTCTTGGGAGAAGGGACTCCAAGACAGAAAATACTTGGAGTCCTTCCTGTTAACGACGTGTCTTGAAGTCATTAGCACCCCATTCCTGGATCTCAAGAAACCACACTAGGTCCTGCTTTTTGGTGAAATCTGGTTTTTCAGTTTTCCCTTCAACTTGGTGTGCTACTCTCTACACTTCCAGTATTTTTTTCTCAGGTTAAACATAACTTATTTCTGTTGTTAATAATCAAAGAACTGCCAAAAAATATTAGCTCCTTTGCCCTGTCCTCCTTCCAACAGAAACTCTTTGTGTTCCTCTGAAATGAATTCGCATGCCTTCCTTCCCCCAGGTCAGACAACGTTGCTTATATTACTCTTAATGACTCTTAGCCCATTATGCCTTGTGGAAGCATTAGCTTGTGGGCCTGGCTCTTTCTTGGAACCTTCCTATTTCTTGAGGGCAGGAAATCTGTATAGGAACTCAGGACCCTGTGTCTGGTAGAGCCCTGGTCTTGCTGACTCGCTCAGGCTCCCAGGTGTGTGGCCCTGCAGGAGAGGGCACATCCGTAAGGGCTAGTTTCCCAACAAAATGGCTTCAAGGCCGAATGCCTTTGGGGAATTTTGCAGACCCTTGGGCTGAGAAATCCCATGGTAAAAACAAATCAAATGAAAATAAAACAATGTGTTTGACACTTAGTATTTAAAAAATTTTTTTGGTATTTTTTTCTATTACCATTTAACCTCCTTTTACCACCCCCGCCCTGCAATCACCACACCGTTGTCTATGTCCATGAGTCCTTTTTCCTTTTTGGCTCAATCCATTTTCTAAATTAATTTGACCACAGAAACCACTCCCTACCTATACTATTTCTTTGGGTAGGGCGGCAGTGGAGTTGAAGAGAGACTGTGTCTGCTGAGAACACACAACCACAACCGTGACATGCTGGGGTCTTCTAGAACTGAGGTGCATAATCCCAGTGTTTTGGGATCCCTCTCGTTTTCTCAGTAGACTCCAATTTGATTCATTGCCATTTCAACCAAATATCTATTTTTTCAACAAGTATGTGCTGAAGAACCCTTTATTCAATAACTAAACAACTACCTTGTATTCGAGTCTTAACATACAAGGATGAATAAAATGCAGTTTTTGCTCTCTAGGGTTTAGAACAAAGGGGTGAGCCCAACGCAACAGTGGCCGTTTCCACAAAGCGAGGCAAGTGCTGGCGTGTAGCAGGTGGGGGTGGCCGCAGGAGGAGGTGTGTTGTGCCTGCCAGGGTTGCTGAGGGAAGGCTTGGTGGATGACAGTACACCTGAGCTGATTCTGGAGAGGCGAATGGGGATTATTTATCTTTGGTAATAACAATGCCTCGCCTGACACGTGCAAAGCGTTTACACCTAGGGAGACCCTTGATGTGTTTTTATGTTGAACTTTACTGCAGTGTCACCACTAGGAACTGTTGGGACTCCCCATTTTACTCATGCGGCAACTGAGGTATGGAGAGAAATTTGTACCTGAGACCCATGGCTCCAGACCCGGGAACGAGTTCAGTATGTTCTCTTTCATAGCAGTTCGCCCCACTCTTTCCCAGGGATCTCACCCCGGGGTATTATCTTCCCATTAGTAGAATGTGTGTCATCTAGTAAGACTATATGGACAGTGACAGTTCTTCCAAAGGGCCACCTTGTCCTTTCATATTTGTAGCACCAGGAGCACGACCTGGCACTTGCTGGACTTTTCCACGATTACGTGTTTCTTTATTTTCAGCTTTGTAAAAATTGATCTGATAGTATTTATAAGCTTCCACGTCTCAGCTCCTGAATCAGGATAAATTCGCTTTATTTGGACACTTTGTTGGATCAGTATTTAGTCAAATTTCAGGCTATAAATGTAAATATACAAATTACATGTATACTGGTTGGCACAGGCATTTGCCGGGTGAGCCTGAGCTGGGGTAATGAAGTCTGGGGGAGTCTCACACCCAGGCACAATGAGAGCCTTGCTGCCAAAAAAGAGAGAAAAGCATGTGGGTTTCTAGGGCCACGGTGGCACTAAGGTGCTTGCAGCTGTCATGAGGCTGGGACACACCCAGCCTGGCCTTTGTCCGTCTGAGGTTCGGGATGTAAGGTTAACGCTCTGTGCTCTTCTTTCATTTGCGGTTACCATCTGAACTATCTCACTTCTATGATACCTAAGGACCTGTCCACTAGTAAATTTGTGGTTTTCCCCTAATTAGATTGCTTAACTGGGGATACCGAGATGCAGAAAAAACAAGGCAACTTCCTCGATGAAATGTTGGGATATACGGTGTTTGGTGATTTGGAATCCCTTCTTTTTTCCTCCAATCAAAATTGATGCTATGTAGCTCTTTCCCGACATGGTTTCTAGAAAACTGTAACCAAAGAAGAAGAAAAGAAAAAAGCACCCGAGGACATGCTGCAGCCGCTGAGCTTCCGCCTGGAACTAGCTGGGAACAGATTCTGCATTTCCATGCGGACCGCCTTTGATGTCACAGCAAGTTGGACCTTAAGACGCTCAACTCTTAAATTATATACCTTACAAAAAAAGAAACATATTCTTTATTTCTCTCCAACGTTTTAGGTTTCTAATGTTCATAATGCACTACAGTCTTGGATTGTAATTACCAAGATAAATGACAAACATATTTTTTAAAAAAATCCGTTCCCTGGCAGAGGCCGCCTGACAGGCTGCTTTGGTCTATTTCCAGGTGTCCTCGATGAGGTGCGTTGGCAACAGGCTCTGAAGAAATTTTCATCTCTCTTGAGCCCAGATCCTAATTTTCTGCAAAATGCCTCCACATTTTCCATATGGATTTTTCACATGTTCTATATGTTTCTGGGCCAAAGAGGTTCAAGTGTGGATAGCAGTTTGACCTGAGAGGTTGGTAACTGCCATCGTCATTGGGCTGATTACCTTCGCCTTGTCCTTGGCTTCTACCTGACCTGTTTTACCCATGACCATTTTTCTGTTAGTTGATATGTAAAGCGTACACGTGCATGTACACTCACACACCCCACCCCCGCCCTTAAAAGTGCAGCGAACCTGGAAAGGGGCAAAGGAAGTCAAGTGTGGTGTTCAGATGCCTAGATTGTAGTAATAATGTGCTTGAGCGTCACTTGATGTTGACCTACCTCACCCACGGGGTGAGAAGAGACTTTGCCCAGACATACTTGATGTGACAAAGACTGTTACTGAAACAAAGTGGACCTGCCCTTTCCCCCTGGTATCCCCATGTCACAGTTCTCAGGCCCCAGAAGTAGAATCTGTGGGAGAGGGCGTGGGCCAAGAGTCAGGAGACCAGTGTCCATGGCTCAGCCCATACGTCGCTGCTTACGTGCTCTGTGTACCTTGGCCAAGGCTCCTGATCTCCCTGTCAGTTCCTTCAACTTTAAAAGAGGTCTTGGTCTACCTGTTTCACAACGTGTAGCATTAAAATGCGAATTTGCTTGAGGTATGTCCAGTATTGCTCATGAACGCTTCGTTTAACTCACTGTGAGCAGGTGACCATCTAAGCTTCTGAGGTTTTGTTATTTATCAAAAATTGAAATCCTTGTCTCCTTTAAATTATATTCTATCTACTGGTCAGAAAAAATAAGGTACAAATGCTTTCTGATGGTGCAGTTCAGACCCAAGCAGTTGAGAAACAGTTTAGTTTGATTTTTCTTTAAATTAACTGTGTTCCCTTGACCTTCCCCCTTAGTTTCATGTTTGAATGTGTTCTTGACTTCACAGAGTACACGAGAGAGGCCCATGTAGGTTCTGTTTCCTTCCCGAGGCCCCGGCTTGATGTGGCAGACTGGGGGGACACCTACTGCGTTGAGAAAGTGCCAGGCATCGTGGAAGAACTCTTTAAGTCAGTCAAATGTATGAGTGTACCCTGTCCTCCAAGGAGCAAGACCCTAAGGGAATCGCCTACTTTAGCTTAGAGCCATAAAGGATAATCCCCATTCGCCTTCCCCCAGGAACAACTTCCTTTTGGAACAGCCCTGACTTGGTAGCAATATGAATGGCAGTGTTTGTTGTGGGATAAATAAATTGTATCTCCCCCAGATTCATATGTTAATGTTGAACTCCCAGACATCAGAATGTGCCCTTATTTGGAGAAAGGGTCCTAACAGAAGTAATAAATTAGAAAGCAGTCATGAGGAAGATGAGTCATAATCTGATATGACTGACGACCTCATAAAAAGGGGAAATTTGAACACACAGATACAAGTGGATGGAAGATGATGTGGAAAGACACACCACAGAGACAGGCTGGAAAGAGACCCGTCCCTCACAGCCCTCAGACAGGGCTGACCCTCCTGACACCTTATTTTGGGCTTCTGGCCTCCAGAGCTGTGAGATGATAAACTTCTGTTGTTTAAGCCTCCCAGTGAGCGGTACTTTGTTAGAGCAGCCCTAGCCAACTGCTACAAGGTTGATAGCACAGCAATTAATAGCAATCATTAATTCTAGCTAATATGTGTTCAGTGCCCATTACACATCAGGCCCACTTGGGACATTGATGTCACCGTTACCCAGAGCAGTCAATCAATATCTCCATCAGCAGGTGGCTTTAGAGGTAAAATATGAGCAATGAAAAGAAGCTAAATTTCTGGATTGTGGGGTCAGAGAAAATAGTAAATTCAAAGGCTCGAAGCATTAAAGAAACAGAGAGGCTGGCACTGTTACATTAAAATGACTGAAGAGAAGACTGACACTGGAGAGATTCAGGAGCGAAACCTGTTCAAAATCTTGGGGCATGTTCAGGTTTTCTAAAATGTAGCTTAGCTCACAGGTATAACTTTCACGTGGAAGACCCCTTCCTGGAAGACGTTCTCCATTATCAACGCCTTTCTACAAAACCTTGTTTGGAGATTTGGAGAAAGAACGTAGATATTTTCAAAGTCTCCCCCACCCTGCAACTCATATCCAGTACCTCAAGGAATTCTTTTCCAAACCCTGTGGCAGGTCAGAGGTCAGCAGAGCAAAGGATCGACAGGAAAGAGATGATTCTTACTTCAAAGGGGAAAACCGAGGCTGAGAAAATTTAGAAAACGCTCTTAGAGAGAGACGGAGTCAGGCCTGGAGCCCATAATTCCTGACCTCTAATCAGGTTGACTGGTCTTCCTCACACTGTGTAGAAATTAAGCACAACCCTAGAGATTGATCGGAGGGTGATCGGCACCGGGGACGTCCAGTTGTGAGAAACCCACTTACTCTTCAAGGTCTCTGCGCAAGCGCTACTTCGTCCAAGAAATCTCCCAGTTTTGCTACTGAACCCCATCCCACCCCCCTCCAGAGAGACGCCTCCCTAGGACATCATGTCTTTCCATGTGCATGCCTTATTTCCCACACAGGACAGTAACCTTCGTTCACTTACTATATTTCATAGCGCCTGGCTCACTGATATTCAGGTATAGCCAGTGAATGAATTTTTGTGAGAGGAAGGAATAAAAGTATTAGATCGACCTGAAATTTCACTCCTTGGTGTCTACCCCAAAGAAATGCCCAGATACAGATTTGCATGCAAATGTTCACAGCAGCTTTACTCGTAAGAGCCCTCCAACTAGAATCAACTTAATGCCCTGCCTCTGGGGATTTGGTAGATAAAACATGGTGTATCCAGGCAGTGGACCAAAAAGGAACCGACTACCAACACATGCTACTTTACGGACAAACCTCAAGAGTGCAATGCTAAGCGAAAGAAACCAGACACAAGAGACCACATAGTATGTGATTCTGTTTATACGAAGTGTCCAGAAAAGGAAAATTTATAGAGACATGAAATAGATGAGTGGTTGTCTGGGGTTAGTGATAGGAATGGGGCTTACTCTAACTGAGCACAAGGGATCTTATTGGAGGACAAAATTTATGGTGCCCCTTGGTAAATTAACTAGAAATCACTGAATTATAGACATAAGGTGGGGGTGGATTTTATGACATGTAAGATATGTCTCAACAAAGCTATTTTTAAAAAGAATGAAAATAGTTTTCGGGACTACTAGAGGCCAGGATAAATACAGGAATGGAGGTGGACATCGCTTTGCCCCATCTCCAATGTAACCACATTGCTATAAAGACCCAGTACAATACCCCATAATCTAGAGTTTTCAAAAGTTACAGACCAGACTCCTGATTCATGTAACCACCAAGAGCATCTGAAATTAGGTTTACAAATTGTGACTCTATAGTCCTGCTTCTGGGATAATATTCATCTTTCCACTTAATGTAAAGAATAAAGACCTGTCACGCTACGTCCACATGACTTGCCTCCCCTTAATGATTTTTTTTCATGTAAATGTATGAAGAGAACAATCAATGAGTCCTAATAGCACTGAAAAATGAGAGATTAGTTCCACCAGTGAAGGCCCCTTGGAGATGATGGTGTTGGAGCTGGCACTCTTGCCCTAAATGGACTCACTGAAGGTTTTCATAGAGAGGGCCATATGTGGCATGCCCTCTCTAGGAATAGCTCGTTAAGGCTTTTGCATAATGGCTGGTGAAGTAGTTTGCAAAAGAAAACATAATTAGTCACTCAGCCATGTCTTTCAGCCTGAATGACAGGACCATTTCCTAAAAAACAAGGCCGTTCGGAATCGCCTTAGGTGTGCCCTTTTCCAGCAGGAAGGAGACTGGATTTTTTTCACTGTAGTGCATTTCAGCTATCCCGGGCAACATTCTCTAAGACTCCAGGAATCGTCCCCCAAATCTACAAACTGTGTATCATATTCGGTTCTGAGCTATTTAGAAAAGGAAAAGCTTGCAGCCAACTGGAAGGAACTGTTCCTTTCTATCAGGTAGAGGCACTTACTGTTCTTGAAGTATCAGCAGCTACCTCTGCAGTGGTCCCCCAGCCAACTTCCCTTGGCGGGGAAGGGAAGCTCAGGGAAGCGCCCCCGCCTCTGGCACTCTTTGCCCCAGCTGCTCTCACTTTCAATATCGGGGTGAGTGTCTAGTAATTAGGAGCATTTGTTGGCCGAGACATGACTTTGGCTTTTTTCCCCTAAGTTTCTTGTGGTATCGTAAGACCCACCATGTCAAAACTAGTCCAGAATAATCTTTTGGATAACCTGAAATTCACAAGTTCCATATATATTTATACCTGGTACCTGGGTTAAGAATTGTGACATGTTGATTATGAAATAACTAGAATGTTGCCGATACCCGAGATTTGAAACTCTTGGAAGGTAAGAGCTGGGAAGGGTTTTAGAGATCTGAGTCTAACTGGTTCATTTTGAGAAGAGGACCTTGAGGACTTGAGAAGTTGAATGCTTTGCCAAGGTCACACATATCACCTCGGTAGCAAAGCCAGGACTTAACTGAAATTGTCCAGACTTTCAGTCTGTTGCTCTTCTCACCACACCAAGCACCCTGCGGGCCAAGCCCCTCCCCCTTCCTCCGCGCTCACTGCCGGTAGTGGGTGTGGCTGTGACTTTAGCAGAATCTGTACGCATTCACCCACTTGTCGCTCCATATATGTATGCAGTGAAGATGTAGTCAGTGATGGCCGTGGGTCAGGTGTACTGTTAGGGTTGATCCATCACACTTTATCTGATAGCAAAGGTAAGCGTTTTGTCCGTTACCAACCAACTTGTTATTTGGAATCACTTGAACTGCTTATTTTGTCTATGAATCTCAATAATAGTTCGTGTGGACTCAGCACGTAGCTTACCCATGATTAAAGAATTCTATTTTTTTAAAGGAAAGCTTAGAAAAATAACCTAGATTATATATATGTTTTTTTGGCTTTACAAAGACTCCGTGCTGGGTAAATCCCACCCCCGCCTGAAGAATCCCTGCCAACAGTGCTTTTTAATTCTAGCTTTTGTTTCTGAGTAGCCTGGCCGAAATGGAGCAGGTGCCTGAGGGGAGAGCCTGGCAGAGCGCGCACTTGGAGCACCACTGACTATGAGCACAGCGACCACGACGAGGGCCAGGGCTTATTCAGCCCGAGTCCCTCACACCTGCAGCGCCCGGTTCTCCGCCAATGGCTGTTGAGCAGACTCCAGAGGGCTAAAGATGGTCTCTGCGAGGGAGTCCTGATGTTGCTGCTCAGTAGAACAGCCCGTGATTTATCGGGAATAGTCATGGAGCAAACATTCGGAGGACAGGGAATTGCACGGAGTCGTAAAAGCATACTAGGAAGTTTCCTTACAGAATGGCTCTCGGGAAGAGATTTTGTTTTCATTTTCAATCTTTCTTAAATCTTGACACTTGTAATTTTCTACTATCCTCAGAACAAATGCCGTAGAATAAATGAAGGGCCCCAAGATAATATTTTGGATTCACTGATATTGCAGATATTTTGGAATGCATTGTGTGGGCCACTGGGATAGAGTCTGGGAACGGGATGAGAAAGCAAGCAAACTGGCCCCTGCCCACCAGCTCTTGACTTCCGGGAGGCTAGTCGGGGTGAATGATCACACAGGTAAATAGAACACTGCAGCTGTGGCAGGCTCCCTGAGCAGAGTCCAGGTGGTTCGCTTCCCTGAACGATGCAACGTGCTGTGAGAGCTCACGAAGGGCGGCTTGACCTGGGCATGTCGGTGAGTGCGATCCCCGTGAGGGAGAGATGATTGAGCGGAGAAGCAGGAGTCGCATCGTTTGCAAAGTTCTGGTGGGACTAAGGGGGATGCTCTTGAGTGTGATGAAGAGGGTGGCATGAGACCACACCCAGAGCATTGTAGGACTTTTGCTTTGTTCAAAGAATCATCGGGAAAGTTTGGAGGGTTTTCGCCGTACAAGTGGAATCATTAAAGATGGCCACTTCCTGAAGAATGGATTGTTGGAGAGAAACAGTGGCTACAGGTACTTCAGTTAGGAGCTTTTTGTAGCTTGGGCTTAATGGTGATGTATGTGAAGAAGTGCGTACAGAGAGCGCTATTTAGAAACGATTCTACTAGGGGCAGGTAATGGTGAAATATGAGGGTTGATGGAGAGAGAGAGGACCAAGATAAATCCTAAATTTCTGGCTTGCATAACTAGGTGGGCTAGAGTATTATCCCAGCGTATCCATAAACGCTAGCAAATGACCAAGTGCGGGGCCGAGTATGAGTCCAACTTTGGACATACTGAGTGGTATAGTATTTTTGAAGTATCTCACAGGTGATGGCAATTAGGCAATTAGACAGAGAGAACGCTACCTGTCAATTGGCTATTTTACAAAAATGGGCCGCATGGTACAGATGGCTCCTGAAATTTATATCTTACATCAGTTTCATGGTCACAAGACCAAAAGTCCTGGGGAAACTTCTTGTCCTGGTTTCAGTCAGGTCGCACGGTGGGTCAGCATTTGTAACAGGAAATATGTATAGATAGGGTCTTGAAATACCTGGTGGCTCCTATGACAGTGATAGAGCCTTTGAAAAGGGGCAATTACCAAGAGGAGGAGAAGGAAGAGGACAGATAATATAAAATTGCACCCTAATAGTGCTAGGCTAATTAGACGCAGGAGACTGACTTTGGAGTGAATGAACATTGTCAGTACTTTGGATGTTCTTGGAGCTCTGTGATGTGAGGAGTGGGAGAACAGGGGCCTAAAAGGTACTAAAAGCAGCCGAGGGAAATATACAAAGGAATGCCCTGCTAGGAGCATTATATTACATGGTATTATCATTATATATTTATGGGCCTGTCTACTTTAACAGACTGCAAAATTCCTGAAGGCTGGGATCATTTCTGCTTCATCCCTGTGTTTCTAGCGACTAGGAGAATACCTGCTCAAAAATTCTTGATGGTTAGGTATTGAACGAAGGCATTAGTAACAGCATGTGTAAGAAATTGAGGGTAATGTGATTTTGAACAAGATCTCTCACCTTTCAAGACTTCAGCTGCACATCTGCACGACGGCCTCCTTGCACTTCCTGTGTATCATAGTTCTAAAAGTTTATTCTATCAAACATACTTTTGCCAAACATTTCACTTTTGACTCTCTGTGCAAATGCCGTCCAAGTAGTTGATAATTTCAAATTCTGTGTTAGCTTTCTACTCTCCAAACTATTGAAACATGAGGTAGTGGAGAAAGCACGTGGGCTTTACATCAAATGCATGGGAGTTTAAATCATAGCTCCCTCACTCACTAGCTCTGTACCTCTGGGTAATTTATTTAACATTATAAACTTTAGGCTTTATTAAAAAACTTTCTCAGATAAGAATGATAACGTCTAAGCGGCAAAGCTTTTGTGATGATTGGAAAGAATGGGTTTATATCTTTGAAATATTGAGGGGATTGCTTTGTAAAGTACGTGGTTGTCTAATCACTTTCCTGCGCACCTGAAACTGAACCAAATAATATTTAACGTAAACTTGTCCTTGAAAAATAGAAGTAAAGAAAAAGGAAGGCTGGATTTGTAGACACTGAATCTTAGGAGGCCCTGGCACATGGCTGCTTTGACTTTCCTTGCCTTTACACCTTGGTGCGAGTGGGCTTTGGGTCTGAGTTGTGGTAATAAGAACATATTTGTCAGTTTTTGTTAAGCAGATCACACTTTACCCTTATATCTGCTCTGTGTGGTTTTGGGTGGTTTAATTTAATTGGTCTCAATCAGTACATCCACGGGGCATCAGTATTCCACAGGTTAGACTGATAATATCTAATAATACTAATCTTTTCCCAATTATCAGAAAGAGAATGAAAATGTTTTTAACATTTCAAGTTTTTACTTTATATATATATCTTTTCTATAGATATAGAAAAAATTCTGAGACTTCTCCCCCTTGTTAAAACAACCCCAGATCTTTTTTTCGTGGGTTTCCGCTTTGTTTTAAAAAACATTTCTGAGTACCTACAATGCAGTGGGCCCAGTGCTATGCTCCTGTAGCTACAAATAAGACTCAGGCTCTTCCTTAATGGAGCTCATAGCTAAGTGTGTGGAAAAGTAGTGAGTAGAGGTTTTCTTTTTTTTTTCAAGTGACAAGGGACATACTTGCATTAGGTTTTGAGTACACAAGATCTGTCCAGTAGGTATACAGCTATGTAATATGAAAAATAGAGACATTTATTGAAGAAGATACAAGATACAAGAAACATTGTACATAGGATGGTGACGCCTCAGTCCCCTTCAAAGTAGGCACCTTGGGACCTCACACAGTTCTCCCAATCACCATCTGCTGCCCTGTCCTATTTTCCTGAATCTCACTGATGGTCCAAAATTGGCTCCCTTTCAAAGGTGATTTTAGTTTCGGGGAAAGCCAGAAGTTGCAGGGCACCACATCTGGTCTATAGGGGGGCTGAGTCACTTGGGTGATTTGATGTTTCGCCAAAACCTCTGCACGAGACGTGATGCGTGAGTGGGCCGCATTGTCGTGATGAAGCTGCCCATTGCCAGTTGCTTATAGCTGCAACCTTCTGAATCATCCAAATAGTTTCTGTGGAGGAGTGTTCCAACTTAATGCAAAATCTGATGCAGATTCATTGCTCTAGTCACTCAGTCATTTTGAATATGACGGCCATACAGCACACGTACTCACTCAAGGGTGTCTACTGCCTCCACTGACTAGTACAGTGAAGTCGTCATTGTTCACCCAAGTTTGTTCCAGTCTACTCTCCTTGGCTGCAAAGTTACATCCATGTTGTGCAAACCATTCTTGTTAAATTAACACTGGCCAGACTTTTTCTGGACAGACTTCATATAACCTAAGTGAGGTGGGTGAAGAAGTAGGTGCAGGATATGCCCAGGCAGGTAGGAAGGATGAATCACTCTCTATAGTCACAGTGGTAGCTTTGGGTTATAGCCATGTAGTCATTTATTGCAAAGAAAATTATGACATTACCAGCTTCAAGGGCAGGTGAAACAGACAAGGGCATTCCGGAAGGGCACTAGGAGACCAAGAGAGCTGCACCCGGTAAAGGCTGGAAAACCATGGGAAGCCTCTCTCGAACCTCTCTGTGATCTAACAGAAAGACACAGACAATTAACACAAAAGACTGTGCCAAACGACACCCATGTACTTACTGTTGATATGTAATATTTAATCTCTCACTGGCACAAAATTCTGATCTTGGACAGCGTCACTTGGTACTTGTTTCCCAGGGTCTCCACAGCTGGAAAAGAGAGAGATGGAGACACTGGCCCTCAACCTCCTTTAACCGGAAGTAACACATTTCCCTTCTGGTCATGGTCCCACGTCCAGCACTCGTCCACTGGCCCCAAGCTAACTACAAGGGAGGCTGAGAAATACAGGTAGCTGGAGAAACCGTGCTTATTTGGCCACATCCATGGTCTTTGCCACATACAAGAATGAATTGTTCATCTTGATTGACTTAAGTTCCACTATGAGATCTGGCCCATTGTTGAGTTTACAACGACCTTACCCTGCAATTACTTCTGGACCTACTTAATTCAAACATAAACTTTGTTTAATGTTAAAGGTGAACCATGGTTTCTCTGAGTTCTGCAGGGTAAAACTCTGACATGAAGCATTTACTTTTTTGGAATTCTGTTAGAATTAAGTGAGAAAAATAATCAATAAATGCTTTATGATAAAGAAGAATATGAGACAAATTTTAAGAGTTTTAATGAATTTTAGACATTACTAGACTTTGTAGCTAGGGTGTCATTTAAACAGTTCTGAGCCCCTTTCTCAGGGGAGCCAACTTAAAAAGAAAGCATTATCAAGGGTTTTAGGAATAGCAGTGGTTGGAAAAAAAATGTGGCTCTCTCCTTAGTGGTAGCACCTTGCACTTCGCAGGCTCAAGCTGGTCCCATGGAAACTAACAAACGAAGGTTTTCTGTCTCTTACAATGAAAACGGAGGAAGGGACTGCCATTTCTGTGTCATCTACTGTTGGGTAGGGCTGCTGCTAGGAGCTTTGCATTTCCTTACCTCATTTCATGATCACACCAGCCCCGTTTAGTGGGCACCTTTCCCCTCACGTCACTGCTGAAGAAATTGAGGCGCCGTGGTTTTAAATGACCCAGGTCACAATAAGTAGAAGAGCAAGCCATCCAACTGGGTCCGTCTGCATCTGATTGTTCTCGCTCTTTCCTCCTGTAGCACACAGAGTTCCTTGTGGGAGAGCCAGCCCCTTGACTTCCTTGGCAATGGGTGCCGCTGGAGGAGCGGGGTTGCCATTGTCCAAGCAATTTGCGACAACAGACGTGGAGCTCAGATCACGAGCTGCAGAGAAACCTGTCCCCCTTCGGAGGGTCTTTTACAAATAAGCTATTTGTTTTTGTCAAGGACAGGGTTTGGTTTCATGGGATACGACTTTGTTTTCAACGACTCATTAAAGAAAGATGACTTACTGCCCTGTTTTCTAAATCTAGTCACAGACCACAATCATTTGCAGGAAATGGAATGTTTACTTGAGTTTATTATACAAGGCTCTGGATATGAGCTGTGGGATTTTTACACCTCATAGCAACGGTATTACAATTTATTTACAACTTCATGTTGGCAGCTGCACAAACTCTTATGAGAAAGGACAATCACACCTTGGGGACCAGTAATTATAGGCAAAGGTATAAATTGGGCAAAGCAGTGTAAGCATTTGGCACTTAAGTTGAAGAGAATAGAAATGGCTCTGGCAACTGGACAGAAAGCCAGTCTCTTGTTCGTTATGAGGCCATGAACTAATTAAACTGAACTTGTCAGAATAGACGGATGAATAGATTGAACTGGATTTTGGCAGTGACTGGTTCCACGCTCATGAAAACCAAGTTGTTTTAGTGATGTCATCATTTGGAACTTCTAACTATGATATCACTTTTGACAGAATTAATGTGGAATTAATACCATATGTACAAGCATTAATAGGTATTGACTTTGAACACTCAATGATCATTGGAGCTTGGTTTCCAAAGGAAAACTATGAGATATGTCTTCCTAGCATCTCCAGTTATCAGATATCAAACCCAGATTAGACATGGACTTCAACAGGTTTATTAGAATTCCTTTGAGACGAATGCATATATGTTTCTCTAAAAAATATTTGCATAGGAACATGTGTTTAGAGCATGTTTGATTTGTAGTAATATTGAACTAGGGGATGAGAGGATTCAAAATTAAATTCACAGTTAATGTAAAAGAAATTGCCCTGAGGGCTTTTTTAAAAAATAAAACTTTGGGATTTTAGTTAAAGTTAAAACTAAGACATGAGATGTTCTTATTAATCAAAGTAGTGGTTGTGGTTTCTAATTTTCTGCAGTAAACAGGCTCTCTCTTCCTTTTCTCACCAATGTAGATACTATCTAGGTGAAATCTATCTTTTTTATGTTCATCATAACAGGTTCCTTTGAGTCTTGGGGGTGGGACTGAGTATAGTAGTTTTCATTAAGCAAATATTTAATTCCTTCTATATTTGGAGCCCTTTTATGTCTCTTTAGATTCTTTATGATTAATTTCTTGCATTTGCATAGAAATGAAACTCTAGAAAGGGTTATTGAATCAATGCAATGCAAAACCTGGGTATGTATTAGTTAACAGATAAATAAAGGAAGGTGAAATGAACCCAACATAGCACCAAATTATTGTTGGAGAGGGTGGAATTCAGCCAGATATTCTTTTCAATAGTGCAATGCAACTTAGCTGGATTATCTATGGGACACTTTTTATAGTTTATCTTATTAATCCTTGCAACAGTGCACCCTACAGTTAAAGAGACCTGGTTCAAGGTAAGAGAATTGAACTCACATGAATTCAACCCAAAGACTTTGCTTTTCCTAACAGGGTGGCCTGGCTGCCCAGTGCTTTCCTGTTTACCAGGTAAGAAGCAGGTGTGTCAGGTACAGAAGGAGAAGGTACGGCTGTGTTCACATTAGGAAGGCGATGTGGAGGACTGGGAGACCTTGGTTGTGGTGCTGGCCTGGCCTGGCCACATGCCCGTGCCTTCATTTTGGCAAATCCAATTCCACAGCCTCTTTGTGTGTGTTCCTCCTCTGGGATGCCAACAGCTCTTCACAGGGGTTCCTGGGGAAACCTAAGCCCATACCAGTAAGTGCTATTAAGTACAATTTAAATGTTTGTTATTATTATCGAAGTGTTGTGGTATTTCTCACTGGGGCAGGTCAATAGTTTTTGTTTATGTGAATGACTATTGCACAAAACATGCTTGGTTTCTGTTAGCTACCCAGTGCAATATATAAAGACGAGTATCCTTTCTTTTCATAGAGATTAGAAAGAGGTGCAGCATGAAGCCCTTCAGCATGGAAACTGGAATAAGGCTGTCCCACCGACTTCGTGGATCACAAGCTGTGATTCCTTGAGAAAGACAAGCAAGCTTTCTAAGCATCAGTTTCCCAAAACGTGGGAATAATAACAATTCCTGTCATAGGTTTTGCGTTCCTTTGCTAGAGCTGTCATAACAAAGTACCACCAAGTGGGTGGGTTAGACCACAGTAATTTATCGTCTCACAGTGATGAAAGCTAGACACCCAAGATCAAGGTGCTGGCTGGCTTGCCAGTGTTCTTCTGACAGCTGTGAGGAAAATCCGTCCCATGTCTTTCTTCTCTCTTCTGGTGGTTTGACGGTGATCTTCGTGGTGTTCCTTGGCTTGTAGACTCATCACCCCAATCTCTCTCTTCATCTTCATGGGATGTTTTCCCTGCGTGCCTGCCTGTGTCCAAATCTTCTTTTTCAAAAAGGACATGTCATATTGGATTAGAGTCCATCCTAATGATATCATCTGAACTAATTACATGTGCAAAGGCCCTATACCCAAATAAGACCTCTTTCTGAGGCACTGAGGGTTAGGGTTTCAACATATGAATTTGGGCACAGGGGAAATAAGTCGACCCTTGACGGTTGCTGTGTGGATTAAAAACGAAATAATGTGCATGGAATGCCTCGCACCTTTGATTCCTGGTTGATATCCTGTGTGAGCAGCGCTTCATGCCTGCTGGTTAATGGTGCTTTGACCTTAGAGGGAAAATTTATAATGTGGAATTCACCTCTTTATGGCTCTGTACAGAAACTTTATCATGAGGATGAGAAGCAGTGTTTGTAAGTCATTAATTATTTTCTCACTGTTCCCTTGGACTTTGTTCCTTAGTTTGTGTGCTTTTGAAGGAAGTCCAGCCCTTCACACAGACCAGTGTGTCCTGTCCAGCCACCTGCTCTGGAGGCAAATCTGTTTTCCCAGATAACTCTCAGGGGGTTTGTAGCAGATGTGTAAAATGTTCCAGGCTACCTTTTCATCATTTATATTAAAATAAATAAAAAAAACTTAGAAGAAAATTTTTCCCAAAATGCACTCGATACAAAGAGCATGATAGTGTTCCATTAGAAAGAACAGAGTGGGTTTCACAAGGAAATTAATAAATAGATAACAACAAAAAAAGGTAACCTTTTATTGAATACCTAATCCCATGTAGGTACGTCAACATGCTGTTTTTCACACAACAACCTGGAAGATAGGTATTATCATTTCTCTTTTATAAATGAGGAAACCGAGACTTAGATTAAATATATCATTGGAGGTCAATGGCTGGCAAGTGGCCGAAGCAAAGACCCCAGGGCCAGGTTTGCTCAGTCCATGCTGATTCCACAATTCAACAGAGAAAAGGATGGTGGGAATGTCTGCTGGGTGGGAGAAGACCTCCCTGACCCTGGGATGGCACTTTCTGCCACCGTCTAGTGTCTTTGAATCCCAATGTCCCCATCAGAAAAATGGAGACAGCAATACCATTTTCCTGGAGGGCGGTTTATAAGGATTAGGTAGATATAAGAACCTGTGGTACAGGATGCAGCTGATGCTGGAGGCTCAAAACATTTTTGTTAAAGAAATAAGACGGTGAGCAAATAAATGAAAGGGTGAATGAGAAAATGGATTGAAAGGCTGCAAGGACTAACTCTGAGTTTATAAGCAAATATCAGGAAGCGTGACTGAGCAGAGCTGCCAGAATTAATTTTATCAAAGAGCTATAAAAGGTAGACTTGATTACAAAAGAACCCAGCTCCAATTTGGAAGCACCTGTTGACCACTGCTGTGGGGGAAATGATGTGGCCCCTGCCATGCCTGGGATCTGACTCACACCCCACAGAGACCCAGGAGGTAGATGTTAAGCCCACCATCCATTCACAGATGAGGCACAAAGAAGGTGAGCAGTTTGCCTACGTTTGCCCAGCTTTCACTTGTCACGGGGCCAGACTTTGAACACAGGTCTGCTGACCCCAGAGACGGCGGGCTCTCAGATTCCATGTTCACAGTCCCCCAGGTGCAAAGATCCCTGCACCTGACACAGAAAGGTGAGGCTGAGACTCTTGGATTTGCTCTCTACCAGCTTATGCAACACTGAACCAGGTGCTTAAACTCTGGGCCTCAGTTCCCTCCTTTATCAACTGGACTTTATGATCTACCTCATTGGGCCAAAATGAGGATGACAATGAATTGATTCCTATTGAATACTTAGAATAGTTTCTGGAATGTAGTAGGTGCTTAATAAAAGTTAGCAGTCACATGGTGATTGTGACTGTTGGGCTATTTGGTGGGGTTAAAGTCACAATGTGACATTGGACAAAGACCTCCAGCCTCACTGTCTATTACCAGCGCTTAGGATCTCTAGAAATATTCAAACATTTCAGCTCCAAGACAGGCGGCTTGACTCAGATAACCTTGGAAATTGTTAGTCTGAAAACAACTAGTTTTCTATAAAGAAACAGAATTGGAAATTTTTTCCTGGTAAACCCCTTAAGCTCTCCTATAGAAACACACTGCTAGTGCTTTCTAGGGTTTTAGGCTGATTGATTCTCAGTAAAAAATATTTTTGATAATTTTACAATAGTAAACATGCATTAATCTTTACTACATTCCAGGCACTGTTCTAAGCACTTTTCATGTATTACCTTATTTAATTCTTAAAGCTAGTCTATGAAATTAAATATGCTTATATCCTCCACAGTGTGGATGAAGAAACTGAGGCACAGAAGATTTAAATAACTTGCCAAAGCCACTTAGCTGGTAAGTAGGAAAGCTAGGGTTTGACGCCTACGAATAGAACCCAAGGCCCCATTTATGTAACCACTCTGATTAATCAAGTCCATAGCATGAAGATTTCTATTTGTCTAGGTGAAAATAGCAAAACATGTTTCTCTCATTTTATAAAACCAAAATTAATTCTCATTTTTATGCTTGAGTAATTCAAGTTTGTAATATTACTGGACTGGACATGCTACCCCCAAAGCATCTGATATTAAAAAACAATTTATGGTAGTCTGTCTGTGGTAGGCAGAATAAGGACCCCTCCATGATAATCCACATCCTAATCCCAGGGATCTGTGACCTCTATTACTTTATCTGGCAAAGGGACTTTGCAAATGGGATTAAGTTAAAGATTTTGAGATGAGGAGATTACTCTGAATTATCTGAGTGTTCTCAGCGTAATCACAGGGTCCTAATAAGGGGTGAAGGGGAGGGAAGAATATTCAAGGACAGAAGCGGGACATAGAGAAAAAGAGAGAGGGGAAGGAGGGAAAGGTTGCGGTTTGGGGGTGCTAGCTCTGAAGATGGAGGAGGGGCCATCGGTCAGACAGAACGCCTCCTCAAGAACGGGGAACGGCAAGGAAACATTCTACTCTGGAACCTTCAGAGAGAATGTAGTCCTGTTGGTCCACTTTGGACTTCAGAACTACATATAAAAAACAAGTGTTGTTTCAAGCTCCTACGTTTGTGGTAATTTGTTACAGCAGCAAAAGGAAACTAAATACTCCCATATTACATTCCCACTGGGTTTTGTGCTAACTATATGAATTCTTCTCTTTTCCCTCCATCCCAGAGTTTTCTTCCCCTCTTGCTCGAAGATAAAAGAGAATGGCCCAGCAATTCTATTCACACGTATATGGGAAAAAGACATGAAAATGTATGCCTACACGAAGACTCGCACACAAATATTTAGAACAATTTTATTTATGATAATCCAAATGTGGAAACAAGCTAATTGTACATCAGTGGATGCATGGGTAAACAAAATACCTTATATACGTATAATGAGACATTATTGAGCAATAAAATGAAGGAAAGTGCTGATAAATACTAAAACATGGGTGGCACGTTGGAAACATTACCCTGAGTGAAGAACGCCAGTCACATAAGACCACACCATGTGCTTCCACTTACGTGAAACGCCCAGAATGGGCACGTCTGTAGAGGCAAGCTAGTGGTCCCCGGGGCTGGCGGCAGGGGTGCGAGGCAGAGAGGGACCGCTAACGGGCGTCATGCCTCCTTGGGGTGGGTGGGTGGCAAAAGCGTTCTAATAGACTATGGCAGTGGTTGTGCAACTCAGAGAATACAGTAAAAAAATCGCTGAATTGTACACTCTGAAGGGGTGACTTTCAAGTGTGTAACTAACATCTCAATAAAAATGTTAAGAAAAAAGATAAGGGAGGCAGGTATTTATACCCTATGCCATAGGTACTCCCATGTTTGGTTTGATTGGTGTATTAGGGTTCTTTAGATAAACAGAATATATATATATATATTATATATATTTGGTTATATAATATATGCAATATATAATAGAAACATACTACAAAAATGTAGGATGTGATTTAATATGTAATTAAATTAATTATATAGTGATTAATTTAATATAATATATAAGCAATTTAAGCAAGTGATGTCCTGAAACACACGACCCTGGAAAGCCTAGTGCTGTAGTTGTGGAAAAAAGCCCTTGGTAGTTCTGCCATGAGCTCTCCCATTAAGTGCCAATTTTCAGTGTGAAAAGATGATGCCTTGTTCACATTAGGATAACCTCCAGCTCGGTCTAGAACTCATGAAAATCATGTAATCTAAGATTTTACTCACCTGAGGGAACAAAATATTTTTGCTGGCCCCAGCTCCCCTTCTCTCCCACATTTTACAATGTGTGGTATTTTAATCAATGTCAACCTGCTGCTTTGGAAACAGAGGTTTGGAAATGCCTTTTTTGTTTCCGTTGTCCAGGCAGCGTTTAACTCTACAAGAAGATGTATACTCCTTTCTTCACCGCGTGCCTGTGCTGTAAATTAAGCACTCATTAAGAGGTTCATGAAAATTGAGCCCTGCACTTAATGCATATCCAAAAAGAAGGAAGGGGCTTCTGCCACTTAAAACAAAAAGGCATGGCTAC